>PJEM01008259.1:10000-84873 GCA_004023845.1 Helogale parvula
AAGGCATCAAAATTGATAAAGAATAAAACTTTCACTTTTTGCAGATGACATGATACTCTACATGGAAAACCGGAAAGACTACACCAAAAGCCTGATAGAACTGATACATTAATTCAGCGTAGTTGCAGGATACAAAACCAATGTACAGAAATTGGTTGCATTTTTATACATCAATAATGAAGCAACAGAAAGAGAAATCAAAAAACTGATCACATTTATAATTGCACCAAGTACCATAAAATACCTAGGAATAAACCTAATCAAAAATGTAAAAGGCCTGTATGCTGAAAACCACAGAAAGCTTAAGAACAAAATTGGAGACAAGGAAACGGAAAAACATTCCATGCTCATGGATTGAAAGAATAAATTGTTAAAATGTCAATGCTACCCAAAGCAATCTACACATTCAACTAATCCCAATAAAATTGCACTGGAATTCTTCTCAAAACTAGAACAAACAATCCTAAAATTTATATGGAACCACAAAAGACCCCAAATAACCAAAGTAATATTGAAGAAGAAAACCAAAGTGTAAGGCATCACAATCCCAGACTTTAGCCTCTACTACAAAGCAGTAATCATCAAAACAGTATGGTATTGGCACAAAAATAGACACATAGACCAATGGAATAGAAAAAAGAACCCAGAATTGGACCCAAAAATGTATAGCCAATTAATCTTTGAAAAAACAGGAAAGAGAATCAAATGAAAAAAAGACAGCCTCTTTAGCAAATGGTGTTGAGAGAACTGGACAGCAACATCCAAAAGAATGAAACTAGACCACTTTCTTACACAATACACAAAAATAAACTCAAAATGGATGAAAGACCTAAATGTGAGACAGGAAACCATCAAAACCCTAGAGGAGAAAACAGGCAACAACTTATTTGACCTTACCGCAGCAATTTCTTACTTGACACATCTCCAAAGGCAAGGGAATTAAAAGAAAAAATCAACTATTGGAACCTCATGGAGATAAACAGCTTCCGCATGGCAAAGGGAACAATCAACAAAACTACAAGGCAACCAATGAAACGGGTAAAGACAATTGCAAATGACATATTGGATAAGGGCTAGTATCCAAAATCTATAAAGAACGCACCAAACTCCACACCCCAAAAACAAATAATCCAGAGAAGAAATGAGAAGACATGAATAGACACTTTTCCAAAGAACATCCAGATGGCCAACAGACACATGAAAAGATGCTCAACATCACTCATCATCATGGAAATACAAATCAAAGCCACACTGAGATACTACCTCACACTGGTCAGAGTGGCTAAAATGAACAAATCAGGAAAACTACAGATGTTGGCATGGATGTGGAGAAACAGGAACCCTCTTGCACTTCTGGTGGGAATGCAAACTGGTGCAGCCACTCTGTGTGGAGGTCTCTCAAAAAATTAAAAATAGAGCTACCCTATGACCCAGCATATCACTGCTAGAAATTTACCCAAGGGATACAGGAGTGCTGATGCATAGGGGCATGTGTACCCCAATGTTTACAGCAGCACTTTCACAATAGCCAAATTATGAAAAGAGACTAAATGTCTATCAGCTGATGAATGAATAAAGATGTGGTTTATATATTCAAAGGAATACTACTTGATAATGAGAAAGAATGAAATCCTGCCATTTGCAGCAATGTGGATGGAACTGGAAGGTATTATGCTGAATGAAATAAGTCAGTCAGAGAAGGACAGATATCATACGTTTTCACTCACAAGTGGATCTTGAGAAACTGAACAAAAGACCATGGGGGAAGGGAAGGGAAAAAAGATAGTTACAGACAGGGAGGGAGGCAAACCACATGAGACTCTTAAATACAGAGAACAAACTAAGGGTGGACATGGGACATGGGAGTGGGGGAGAGGGAAAATGGCTGATTGGGATGAGCACTGGGTGCTATAAGCCAATTTGACAATAAATTATATTCATAAAAAATAAAAATTAAAAAATGTTAAAAAAATGTTTGGTGTGTTTTAAGCCTCTTGTGATCTATTGAATTGCCTTATATATCTTTTCCTAACAATGTATATATTAAGAACCCACACTCATCTGCCCTGTAAAGTTTCACACAATTTAGATTTTGCTGATTGCATACTCATGTCTAATTCTACATGTTCCTTTGTCTTCTGTATTTTATTTTCTGCAAATTAGCAGGAAAGTCCAGAGTATATATCAAACTTAGGTTTGATCTGAATATTAAGGATATACATTATAAGTAATATCCCTTTGTGTTTATATATGTCATACCTTTGTTATAGATGAATGGATACCTGGGTATCTTGGCTATTGTAAATAATGCTGTAATAAACTTAGGGGTGTATAAGTCTTTTTGACTTAGTATTGCTGTTGAGGGTATAATGCTAAGTGAAATAAGTCATTCAAAGAAAGCTATTACTATATGATTTCACTCATATGTGGAATTTAAGAAAACAAATGAACAAATGGGGGAAAAAGACAAAAAACCAAACTCTTAAATACATAGAACAAACTGGTGTTTGCCAGAGGGGAGGGGGTGGGGAGGGTGAAATAGATGGAATCAAGAGAATACTGATCTTGATGAACACTGAGTATTGTAAACAATTGTTGAATCATTATATTCTACACCTGAAATTAATAGAACACTATGTTAATTGTACTTCAATTTAAAAAATTCAAATATTTACAGCAAAAGAAAAAAGATATATGTGGTGTTTGTGAAGACTGTAAGTGGCAAATGATCTCCAATTATCTCTTTGTGATGTTAGCAGCCATTGATGCATCATACATATACCTCTTAATTCATCAGGAGTTACAGAATGGTGTTATTCTTCCAGTTTTTCCCCCATGTATTAGGATACTTTTATATAGAGATACTTCATCTATTTTATGTACTATTTATTCATGCAGTGGCATAATTCATATGGGAAAGGCCAGATGAATGTTTAATTCTTTCATTTACCAGATAATGAATTGGTTTCCTATTATCTTCTGTGAATGGCCAATTTTAAAAAAATATCTATTATGAATTCAGGGATTTAAGCTATTTGATGAGTTTCGTCTATTTCTTATCCTTATTGATACTCAAATTATCCCGTCTTTGGCTAGTGGAGTATATTTAGTTGCCTCCTGAGGCCTTTTGAAAGCTTCCTAACTAGCTCTTGTGTCAAGATGTTCCAAGCTGATCTTGTATATTTCCTGCTTCAGACTTGGATTGGTTACTTCTCTAAACCTTGGTTTCTTCTAATGTGAAATGGTATTTCAAGAGCACAGTGCAGATGCTAGGAATGCTCACTGCTACTTTTTTTTTCTTTTCCTCATGGCTTTTAGGCATTTCCAGTGGATAAAGCAGCCATATATTTATATTTATACAAGTGCCTTAGGAGTTCATACTAGTATTTCCAATTCGAATTCAAGAACACAGAGCCTTAAACTTTTTTGATGTTACATCTGTATCTTTTTTCTTCTACATTAATAATCCTGATTTTATTAAGGATGAAGAGACAAGAGAATTAGAAGATTTCATAATTACTCCTTTTCTTTATCCCATATCAATACAAGTTCAGAATAACAATACTAAAACTATCAAAATAATGATTACTGAAAACACTAAACATATTTTTAGTTTTAGTTTTGCCTGTTAGGGCATATACTGTCAGCTTAGTTTTGCCTGTTCTGACTTCATATATATGGGATCATATTATATGTATTCATGCCTCTTTTTTCACTCAATATAATGTCTGTAAGATTCACACTAATCAGAGGGTTTTTTCTGTGTTAGGTAATGTTTTACTATATAAATCATATAAAATAAATAATTTTTAATTTCAAGTTTTTATTTGATTTCTAGTTAACATATATGGTAAAATTGGTTTCAGGTGTAGAATTCCATGATTCATCACTTACAACATCCAGGGTTCATCACAAGTGGCCTCCTTAATATCCATCACCCATTTTAGTCCATCCCCTGACCATCTTCCTCCACCAACCCTCAGGTTCTCCTATATAATTAAGAGTCTTTTATGGTTTATTTACCGTCCCAAATGTTCATTTGTTTTGTTTCTTAAATTCCACATATGGTATTTGTCTTTCTCTGATTGACTTATTTTGCTTACCATAATACACTCTAGCTCTATCCATATCATTGCAAACAACAAGATTTCATTCTCTTTGATGGCTAAGTAATATTCAGTTATATATTTACATATACATATATAATATACATAAATATATATATGAATTCCACATTATATATATAAATATATATACCTCCATTATACACATACACTCTACATCTTCTTTATCCATTCATTAGTCAGTGGAGATTTGGGCTCTTTCCATAATTTGACTATTGTTTATAATGCTGCTATAAACATTGGGGCCATTTAGAATCAGTATTTTGATATCCTTTGGGCAAATACCTAATAGTGAAATTGCTGGATCATAGGGCAGTTCTATTTATAACTTTTTGAGGAAACTCCATACTGTTTTCAAGAGTGGCTGCACCAGTTTGCATTCCCACCAACAGCGTAAGATGGTTCCCCTTTCTTCACATCCTTGCCAACATCTGTTGTTTCCTGTTGTTAATTTTAGCCTTTTGGACATGTGTAAAGTGGCATATCATTGTACTTTTTATTTATATTTCCCTGATGAGTGATGTTGGGCATTTTTTCTTATGTCTGTTAGCCATCTGGATGTCTTCTTTGGAAAAATGTCTATTCATGTCTTCTGCCCATTTCTTCACTGGATTGTTTGTTTTGGGAGTATTGAATTTGTTAAGTTCTTTATAGATTTTGGATACCAACCCTTTATTAGATATGTCATTTTCAAATATCTTCTCCCATTCCATAGGCTGCCTTTTAGTTTTGTTGATTGTTTCCTTCACTGTGCAGAAGCTTTTTATCTTGATGAAGTCCTAGTAGTTCATTTTTGCTTTTGTTTATCTTGCTACTAGAGACAAGTATAGTAAGAGGTTGCTGCCTGTGTTCTCCTCTAGGATTTTTGATCACATTTAGAACATTTTATCTGGTTCAAGTGTAATGACCATTTATAATTCATAATAGAAGGCTAAGAATTTGGTCTCAGAGACCACATAGTTTGTGCTCTCTTTGAATTGGTCTCCAGATCCCAAAAAGTATGTTGATATAAAGTGAACCATATTTTCCAAAACTCTATTTTCACTTCTTATTCCCATTTCATCTCTTAGCAAAGTAAAGAAACAGAGATGTCAATGGAATTATCTTACAGACTCAAGCCTCAGTTGGGCCAGTTATAATTGATGTAGTACAACTTTCTATAACCTTATGCTAGCACTGAGCTCCACGCAGAGGTCTGCACTGACAGCACGGAGTCTGCTTGGGATTCTCTCTATTCCATTCTCTCTACCTCTCCCCTGTGCACTTTCTCTCTCTTTAAATAAAAATACACAGGGGCACTCGGGTGGCTCAATCAGTTGTGTCCGACTTTGTTCAGGTCATGATCTTGTGGTTTGTGAGTTTGAGCCCTGTGTCAGGCTCTGTGCTGACAGCTCAGAGACTGGAGCCTGCTTCAGATTCTGTAACTCCCTCTCTCTCTGCCCCTCCCCCGCACATGCTCTATCTCTCTCTGTTTCAAAAAATAAACAAACACTAAAAATAATTTTTTTAAATACACATAACATAAATTATACCATTGTAACCATTTTTAAGTGTACAGCTGGGTGATACTGTATATATTCATAGGGTTGTGCAACCACCACCACCATCTAACCCCATAACTCTTTTCATCTTGTAAAACTGACAATCTATACCTATTAAAAACTCAACATTCTCCCTTTCCCTTCAGTCCTGGCAACAACCATTCTACATTCTGTCTCTATGATTTTGATTACTCTAAGTACTTCCTATAAATGGAATCACACGGTTGTCTTTTTGTGAATGACTTATTTCACTTAGCATAATGTCCTTGAAGTTCATCTCTATTATAGCACATGTCAGAATTGCCTTCTTGTTTAAGGCTGAGTAATATTCATTCTATGTATATACCACATTTTACTTATCCTTTCATTCATCAATGGACACTTGGGTTGTTTCCACATTTTTAACTATTGTGAATAATGCTGCTATGAACATGACTTAAAAATACCTCTTCGAGACCCTGCTTCCAGTTCTTTTGGCTCTATACCCAGAAGTGGAACTGCTGGATCATATAGTAATTCTATTTTTAATTTTTTCAAATAACTCCTGTTTTCCATAGGAGTTATTTTACATTCCCACCAGCAGTACACAAGGGTTCCAGTTTCTCCACATTCTTTCCAACACTTGGTATGTGCCTGCATGCATGCATGTGTGTGTTTAATAGTAGTCATCCTAATGGATATGAGATGTGATAGTGAGCATCTCATATGTTTATTGGTCATTCATGTATTTTTTTTCTTTTTGAGAAATGTCTATTCAAGTCCTTTGCCCATTTTTGAGTTAAGCTGTTTGGGTTTTTTTTTTTGTTGGTGGTGGTGGTGGTGAGTATTTAAAGTTCTCCATATATTCTGGATATTATCTGGATATCCAGATATATGATTTGGAAATATTTTCCCCCTTTCTATGGGTTGTCATTTTACTCTGTGGATAGTGTTTTTTGATTTACAAAAAGTTTTAAATTTTCATGAAGTCCAATTTTTTTTTTATTTTACTCCTGTGCCTTTGGCATTATATATAAGAAAGCATCACCAAGTCCAATATTATGAAGCTTTTATTCTATATATTCTTCTAAGAATTTTATTGTTTTAGGTCTTATATTTAGGTCCTTGATCCATTCTGGATTATTTTTTTAATATGGTGTTAGGTAAGGTCCATCATTATTCTTTTGCATGTAGGTATCCAATTTTCCCATGACTATTTGTTAAAATAGTCAAATGGTCAAATGGTCTTGGTACCCTTGTCAAAAATAATTTGACTGTATAAGTGAGGATTTATTTCTGGGCTATCTATTCCATTGGTCTATGGATCTATTTTTGTTAGCAAAGGTGTTTTTAACCATAGCACAACAGTGCTCCTTTGCCTGCTTAATCTTTAGATCAAAGAGAATATGAAGCTAGGGGCCAGCCTGAGGGTAGGAAGGTGTGTTTTTGTAAACTTAAGCCTTCTCCAAGAATGAGTAATCTCATTTATTATCCTTAGCCAGGTTCACTCCCCTCTAAAAGCAATATTAACACCATCTGTTACAGTTTTGGAAAAAACTGCATGTAAAATAAATCACTTATTTAGTACAATACCTGCACATTGGTAAATTTTACCTATTAGATATGCTAGGCCAGTGGTTCTCAAAACATGGTCCCCAAAACAATAGCAACAGCCTCAGCTGGGTATATATTAAAAATGCAATTCTTATGAAATACAGATGACCAACAGGTACATGTAAAGATTCCCAACATCACTAATCATCAGGGAAAAGCAAATCAAAACTACTGTGACCTATCACCTTATACCTGTTAGAATGGCTATTATCAAAAAAGCAAGAAATAACAAGTGTTGGTGAAGATGTGGAGAAAAGAGAACACATGTACACTATTGATAGGAATTTGAGGTGGTGCAGCCACTATAAAAAACAGTATAGAGTTTCCTCAAAAAACTAAAAATAAAATTATCATATGGTCTAGCAATTCCACTTCCAAGTATTTATCCCAAGAAAATGAAACACTAACTTGAAAAGATATCTGCACCTCCATGTTCAGTGCAGCATTATTTACAATAGTCAAGACATAGAAATAGCCAAAGTGTCCACAGATATATGAATGGATAAAGAAGATGTCATGTATATTTATTCAGTGGAATATTATTCATCCATAAAAGAGAATAAAGCCTTGCTACCTGTGACAAATATAGATGGTCACTCATTTCTGGAATCTAAAACAAAACAAAACAACAAAAAACCAAAAAACAAAAACAGCAAAAAATAAGAAAAAACCCAACTCATAGATACAGAGAACAGATTGATGGTTGCCAGAGATAGGGGGCGGGGGTGTCAGTGAAATGGGTGAAACAAATTTCCAGTTATAAAATAAGTCATGAGGATGTAATATACAGCATGGTGACTGATGAGGGAGCATGGGACAGGCTCCCTTGGCAAAGTACAGGCTAACAGTAACCGCCCTGCCCCCAGGGCTGGGATACTTGTGATATTCTTCAGACACTCCTGACTACTCAAGAACAAAGGATAGGAGTTTTAAGTGCTTGCCATGGTGATGTGGGGAACTAAGGCAAATAAAAAATTAAATTCCCTTATTGCCTGCAGCCCATTGGCAAGTCCTTGAAACAGGCAGAGTGATCTTCCTCTAAGAGCTCAGCTGCCTGTATGAGGACACTTTGCTAGGGACAAAAGGGAATCTTGGTTTAACATTATCCTGATCCCCCAGGATCCTGTAAGTCTACTTCCTTTATCTCAACTGCCCCAAGATATATGCTGGCAATGACACTCCAAGCTTATGGCCCTCTGATATACATCTAAAGGGTCTCATGACTGAGGTTTTACTAAACAGCAGTAAATAGCGTTTTCCTCACAAAACTAGCCCCCAAGGTCCTGGAAATCTTGCTTCCAAAATACCTAAGTCTCTATCCCTAACCCCCTCCCAACCTGCAGGTATGTAATCAAGTTACCCTTCACAACCCCAGTGCAACTCTCTCTGCCCACAGGTCTCATCCCTGTGCTTTAATAAAATCACCTTTCTGCACCAAAGACATCTTTAAGAATTCTTTCTTGGCCGTCAGCTCTGGAGTCCCACCATCACTCTGAAACACCTCACCTGAAGTAGGAAATATCTTCAGAGGAGGAAGGAAACACTTGCAGGTGAACACAGGAAGCGAAAGGATATATTTTGTGGATTATTTAGAAATACCTGTTCTATGCGCAGAAGAAAGGATATCTTGTGGCCCTGCCCATGCCATTCTTTCTAAATGTCTTGTTTCCTGTTCTCTGTCCAGCCTAGACCTTTCATAAGCAACTCTTTCCCACCGCCATGAGTCTCCTAAACCATCCACTTGGCCAGCATTTTCCCCTCCCCAGCCCCCGAAAAGTAACCTTCGTTCTCCGTGTTTCTTTCGCTCTCAGGCCTTACCCAATAATAGTCGTATTTCTTCCCTGGACTATTATTCAACCTTTTTTGCTCCCCTTTTTCCTCGCGCGGCAGATGCCCTCCTGAGAGCAGTTACCGAGGTTCTTTATAACTAACTCCCCCCTGGCTCTAAAGAGGGGCCTTCCTTCAGTCTTTGGGGTAAAGGGCGGGAAAGCCAAGGAACAGCTGCTCTCATTGGCTAACGTTTGCTTTTCTCACCGCGCAGTGGCTCCTGGGAGGAGATTTGATTTTTTTTTTTTTCTCCTTGCAGCGAAGCACCGCCCATTATAATTCCTGGGCTTTGCCCCTACTCAGTGCGCACGTTCCGGGTTTTCTAGATCCCACTAGGTCCCAGGGCGGGGCAGCCGGGAGAAGACTCCGCCCTCTTTCCAAATTAGGTTACCTGTGAACCATCATTTTAATTTGGACTCCTCTGTTCTTCTGTGGGCCTCTTCCACCTCCCTGGCAAGTCTTCTGCCTGCATCCCTGACAGGTTTGTTGTGAGCCTTCACTTCTGGAGGTGGGGAAGTTTGCAAATTTTTGAAGAACGATTTTAGAAGATCCAGAAATGAAGGCTTTCTGAACACAAATATTCTTCAGCAAGGGAAGAGGCAGGAGACTCATTACATGGTCAGTGTAGGACGTGAACAGGCTGAAGCGAACAGGACGAAGGTAGAATAAACAGGGGAAATATTGCTTACCCTGTTTTCTTCGGGACAGTACAGAGTAGAATTGCTTTAGGTATATAGTCATAAATATAAATTAAAAATGTAAATTTTAAATAAGTATGGAAAATAAAAAGTATAGATAAAAATAAATATAGGGCGCCTGGGTGGCTCAGTCGGTTAAGCCTCCGACTTCAGCTCAGGTCAGATCTCACATTCGTGGGTTCGAGCCCCGCATCAGGCTCTGTGCTGACAGCTAGCTCAGAGCCTGGAGCCTGCTTCTGGTTCTGTGTCTCCTTCTCTCTCTGCCCCTCCCCCTCTCGTGCTCTGTCTCTCTCTGTATCAAAAATAAATAAAACATTAAAAAAAAATTAAAAAAAAAATAAATATAAAATATTTTGCTACAAAGAATTAAAAAGAAGAGTAGTCAAGCATTGAGATTTAATAAAATTATATCTTTTATTGCTTCATTAACTAGATTTAAAGTAAAACTTGTCTTTCCTTTTTTTTTTTCTGTAAGTGTGTAGTGGAAAAGAATATTGTGTCTTCTAATACAGTTTGGTGCCACTGCCTGGATTCATGCTTAAAGGCCAGCGGTTTTACCCACTATTGGTTTTGCACTATTGGAGTAAGGATCAACACAAGTAAATAGTTTCTAAGGATTGCTGAGAAGTTTTGACCTGGTGATGGTCCCCTGACGGTCTTGACTCTCCCTGGGGTATAAGGACTATATTTTGAGAAGCAGTGCCCTAGGGAATAGTAAGGCCTTTTGTTTTTCTGTCTAATCCTCCTCATGCAGAGAAGGTACTACACTTTAATGAATTATTCAGTATCTCCTTTTTGTGTGTGCATGTGTGTGTGTGTGTGTGTGTGTGTGTACAGTTGTTCATTCAATTACATGCAAACACCATATTCACTTTCCAACACACAGAAGAGATTTTAGAAGCCATCTGGACCAATAACTAGTCATTTAAAAATGTTCCACTAACTAATGGCCTGAATGCCATGATTTGAGTCTTTGCTCACCTTAGTGTAATGTCGTATTTCTTTATCTGCTTTTAAGGTTTTTTATTTCAGTTTTTTAAGCAGTTTGATTATGATGTGTCTGACTATAATTTCAAGTTTATCTACTTGGGTTTTGCTGTGCTTTTTGGATCTGTGAATTTATATCTTTCACTAAATTTGGGTAGTTTTCAACTATTTTATGTGTATGTATGTATTAAATGTTTTTTCTGCTCCAGTCTCTTTCTCCTCTCTGAGACTTCTGTGACATGAATATTGTTCCTTTTGATATTGTCCTGTAGGTCTCTAAGACTATTTTTAATTTTTCTTTCTTTTTTCCTTGTTTATGTTGAATACTTTTTTAAAATCTTCATGTTCAGTTACTCTTTCTTCTGTCATCTCCATTCTGCTGAGTCCCTACAATGTTGCTGTAGGATTATGTTATGCAGAATCTGCCAGTGCTGCACAGTGGGGGAGTAGCTCTGTCTTTTTATTGGCACTCTCCTGGTATAGATTAGAAGGCTGAAATAGGACTTTGGCTTTCAGCGGTTACCTCACTGGTGGTGAGGGGAAGGAGTGCTGCTAGTTTGAGGACAATCACCTGGAATAGGATGGGTAAAAATTGGGAAGATTCCATCCCATGGTCCTCCCTTTCTTATTTGCCAGTCCTACAGCTAGACAAAATAGAATAGAATTTTCTCCTTTTTAAAAAATTGTGTCCTGTTAGGGCCATTGGAAGTTCTGGTTTTCAAGCTGCTTTAGTGTCCAGAATATATATATATATATATGAGGCAAAAAAGGAAACTCTAGGAACTTGCTGCTACCTTGTCCCCCAAGTCCTTAGATCCTAAGCCAGTCTGCCTACTTTTATCTGCTTTTCAGAGGCTTCTGGTAGTTTTCTATATTTTAGTCCAAGGCTTTTATTTGTAGGAGAGGTTGAGTAGAAGTGATTACTCTGTCTTATCTGGAAACAGAAGTCTCTTACCCCTGTTTTTATTAAAAAATAGTATTTGTTACTTTGATAGGTCAAAAATTATTACTTATTTTGTAATGTTATTATAGTCAAGGGAAGAGCTTGTTTTTTCACATATTAACCATTATTTTCATTTATACATTGCTTAATTTGGAGGTTTACTCTTAATTTTGAAATAACTCTTAGACTTTTTTGGCAGACTTTTCCTCAGTTTGCTTTTTCACTCTTAATCTTCTAATGCACAAAATTTTAAGATTTTTATATCATCATGTCAGTATTTACTCTGTGGTATCTTCCATTAATTTTATGCTTAGAAAATATTTCTTCTTCCTAAAATCAGATAAATACATAAACTTCTTCCTGCTTTCATTTTCTATGTTTAACTCTTTGATCCATCTTAATTTTATTAGTGTGTTGTTAAACATTAAGTATTTTGTTTAAAAGTCTTCAAGTTATTAACTATTGCATGCATTTTTCTCATTAAAAGTTACTCCTACCTTGTTAAAAGTTAGGTCTAATGACAAACAGACAAAAGGTCTAGGTCTTTTTTTTATTAAATATAAAGTGATTTCAAGGGTTGGCATTTTATTTATTATTTACTTGTTTGTTTTTATGTAAACTCTATGCCCAACATGGAGCTTGAACTCATGACCCTGAGATTAAGAGTTTCATGCTCTATCAGCTGAGCCAGCCAGGTGCCCCAGATTGGAATTCATTTTAAAGATATAAATTTGTTTGAGGGCACCTGGGTGGCTCATTTGGTTAAGTGTCCAACTCTTAATTTCAGCTCAGGTCATGATCTTACGGTTCGTGAAATCGAGCGCCACAGTGGGCTCTGTGCTGACACTGCAGAGTCTGCTTGGGGTTTTCTCTCTCTCTCTCTCCCTCTCTCTCTCTCTCTCTCTCTCTCTCTCTCTCCTCTCTCTCTGCCTTTCCTCAGTTTATGCACTCTCTCTTTCAAAACAAATAATAAAACTTTTTTAAAAAACATTAAAAAAGATCTATAAATTTGTTTTTCATTTGCCACCAGTGGAGAATGGGGACTTTATATTTGGTGGCCAGCACAAGCCCTAGAGAGTGATAAGACATAGCCCAGGCCAGGGAAGCATATTTTGGGAGTGGACTGTGAAATGAGGTGGGGAAATTATGTCTTGTTCTCTGCAGCTAAAAGTGCTAGTCCACATGAGTTGTGCCTACACACCATACAAAAAGAGGCAGCAGGCTAGTTTTGGCCCATGGGCCACAGTTTTCCAACCTCTGCTCTAGCAACCTGGAGAAGGAACGGAGAACCAAACCAGAAGGGAAAAACCCTTTTTTCCTGCAAAGTCTCTCTAGTACCCTTTACTTACAAAATTAAACATCATGTCAGCTGGAAAAGGAAAAATATTTAAAAGGCCCGGATCCATTTTCACATTCAGATAACAAAAGCAATAAATTGGTAACTGGCATAACTCATATGGTAGAAGGTATAGAGAGGAAAGGGGGATCTGAATGCTTGCTCAAAGCTTTGATTAGTGAAATGATGTAAGAAAAGAGCTGGTGTGGCAATTTCTTTTTTTCTAAGTGGAAAATGAAGAATAGGAATCCTTGATGGGTTTACCTGTAAGGTGTAGAGAATTCTCATTCCAAACTTTTCCTTCAGAACACCACTTACCTTGTCATCTGTAAATGTGAATAATATTATCTACTTTTTAGTGCTGTTGAAAGAATTAGTGATAACTTATACAGAATACCTGATCCATAGGCCTTCAATAAATAGTAGCTCTTCTTCCCTAGATGGATCAAAAGCTGAGAAAAAGCCAGGGAGAAGAGTAGGATTAAAATAGAAAATTAGATGTAATTATTCCCAGAAATGGAGAGGTAAGTGTTTTTGAAATGAAATATTTAGAACCAGTTTTGAAGGAAAAACTGGGGGAAATTATTCAGTATAATTCCAGAAAGTGTATTGTGAATACAAATCAGGCTTGCTCTTGGTTGTATTCCTGAGCATGGGCATTTATTTACACCATTTAATTTGGAGGAAAGAATGTTTGCACTCATAGGTCTAACAGGACAAACCTAACAGAGGACCATAGGGAGAGGAAGGGGGAAAGAGAGCTGGGGAGAGCGAGGGACACAAATCATGAGAGACTATTGAATACTGAAAACGAACCATAGACTGAAGGGGGAGGGGGCTAGAGGGAAGGGGGTGATAGTCATGGAGCGGAGAAGCACTGGGTGTTATATGGAAACCAATTTGACAATAAAGTATTAAATAAAAAGTAATAAAAAATATAAACTTAAAAAAATTTGAGGAAAGAAATTTTTAATTAGTGAATTTGGATTTTCTGGAATTTTAGATTTGCAGATATTAGGATAGAAATAAGGTTCTCTGTAGTGGTTGCAGGTCTGAGATATTTCAATTCTCAGACTACAAAAGAGTTTCATATCTATGGTAAATGATTTCTTACTCTGCCATTTTTCTGTGTTTCTGCTTTGGCTTCATTTATACAAATTGACAAAGGGGTTGGATGGCTGGGAGTTACTGTAACAGAACTGAAGGATGCCCAGCACGTAGTGTTATTCTGGGACTACAGCTTATCTGTGTCTTGGGATGCCCTAAGCCTCGTATTGAAAGTAAACATCCTTAGAGAAATGGGTTTTCAGTTTTGAGATTTAACAGACAATAGCAGAATGGTTCTTAGAGGTCCCACATTGTAGGCTCATGGAAAGACTTACCTATTAATGATGATTGATGTAATTTATAAGAGATTTAATTTAAATAACACATCTTTGTTTGGGTGAGAAAAATAACGGGTAGGATTTTGCTAATACCAAAGCCCTTATTTCTCTCATGTCATTTTTGGAGGGGTGAGTATAGATTTTATATTTTATATTTGTGGGGAGGGGTGTGTTACACTAGGTGTTTAGAGCTTCTTGGGAGGATTCAGGGAGACTAGATCTTATTTTTTATATAATTGCTGAGAGATTTGCCTGGTCCTCACCTGGATCCAGATTGTCTAGACTCACTTCTGAACAATTATGCTGAGGATTAGAAGGATGAATGCCCAATTGCTAGTCTGTCTCCATGCTTTTATGGAGTCTTAATATTTTATTTTTGCATGCATTGTGTGAACCACTTTAGTCCTCCCAAAAGCCATGCGTGGAGTGGTCTGTTTATTTGCTGAAATGACTGTTTTGTGGCCATTTGTATTAAAGTACAAGGCACATAATAGTTCAGGAGATAAAAGGAGTCTTTTGGGGGGAAAACAACTAATGGATTAAGGTCAGTGGGGGAGTTATAATAGATTGTTGATTAGGTTACTGTCATTTGGTTTGGGGAGAGATAAATTGAATCAATGCAAGATAACTGAGTACGTGAGACCTAGAACCTTGGGGCCCCAGGTCTGTGAATCAAGGAGGGACAGTGAGGTATAGATTGAAGTTAGATCAGAGTATGCTACTGAATGTTGCTGTACCCTTACATGGAGTTATCCTTAATGAGGTTAGAGTTGCATAAGTCTGTGTGAGGGAGTGAGATTAATGAAATCTGATGTTCTAGAATTTTGTATGGTAATTACAGGTAGCTCTGTCTAAGTCAACCACGTTCCTCTGGAGACCTCACAGACTCATGACCATCATAGGAGAGTCTTCTTACCAATAAAGAACAATATGATCTTGCCCTGGAACTTGAAGCAGAAGGATTTAGACTAAATATTATTGCCAAGTACCCTTTTTTTCCTCCTCTGCTCCCACCCCCTTAACTCTAAAGCTTCTCACAACAGGGTGGTGCTAGGTGGTAACTTCTGGTTTATCATCATAGACCATTAAAATTGGAAGAGATGGTTCAGTCTTGTCTTGCTGGAGCTGGAGTTGGTGTCTCCTAATTAGAGGTATGATGCTGGTTTGTACTGACTCTTTTCCTAAATCAATTGTTTTTTTTCTGAAGGGTCTTTTTGAGGCGTCAGAATAAGAAGGCTGGCAAGTAGATTTATTCCAAAGAGGAACAAAATAACACCAAGGGACTGGTGCTACAGAAAGTTTCTGTCAGCTAGCCGGCTCTCTTAACCTCTGGACCAGCTAAGTGGTAGTGGGATATTTGTTTCCTACCTCTCATTTTTTTTGTTATTCCTCTATTACTTACAGTATATTTATATAGAAATCTATGTACAAATTAATGGTTATATATAAATGAAAATGTTTTATTTTGTTTTGCTTTCACATATTTCTTTTCCTTTAATTTAAGCCCCTCCCTAAGGCTTCTAATTGGCTTCTTTTCTCATCTCAAGGGTATCAATAAACATGGTTGATTTGATTCTTGTCTTTCTCTCATGGCATCATGAGATCAGAATGGTATCATAAAGATACCATTGTGTGCAGCCAACCTATTTTTACCTGGAGACAGTTGATATGAAGGTCAGACTTCATTTACCTTTCTCTTATTCTCAAAGCAAACAGTGTTGCCTTTTTATATCTAATGGTTGCCCTATCCTATGTCCACTGGCCTCTGTAAACAGAAAGTATAGCCAGACCAAGAGACTACACAAATGAGAGAAATCCTGCTCCATGTAGTTCTGCCTCTCCATCTGGCGGCTCTTCACTGATGCATTGTCCCTGTGCTGATGTGTTACTCTCTTGTTCTTAGAGATCCACAGTACCATGCTCTAATTTAAAGACTGGGAGATGGTACAATGAGTGCTTGTAGATCCTTTTGATTCTGAGCTGTGTTTGTGGAGATAACCTTCTTCTTGCTCTGTGATGGAGATACATAAAGGTGTGGGAGGGTCAACCTTGGAGAAAAGGAAACCTAGCTCAGTAGTTAATAACTCAGGCCTTAGAATTAAGTAGTCTTAGGTATGAATCCACACTCTACCACTTACTGCTGTGTGACTATTTATAGGTGTGTCATTATTATGTAATGTCCTTCACACCCTAACCTGCCTTTCTAATCTAATCTCCTGGCCACTCCTTTTCTCATTGTCTCCTCCCCACTCTCTCTAAGCATTGGGTTATAAGCAGATAGAACTATGTAGGAGTTTGTTGGAAAGATAAAACCTCTGGCCCCATTCCAGACCTAATGTATTGGAATCTTTATGAAGTACACATTAAAGTTTAAGAAGCACTGGTCTAAGCTATTTCCTAGCACTTTTATTCCTGGGAGAAACTATGTCACAGTCTAGCCTATGACTGCTGGGTATATGTGAATGTCCTTTGGAGAAGTAGGATATGTTTTGCAATTTGAGTTCTTTGAATAATTCCCAACTAAACTGTGTCCAAAATAAGTTCTTGAGCAACTAGCTTCCTTTTCAACCCTTTGAGATTCTTCCTGCTCCTTTCTCCTGATTTTCTGGGCATTTCCTTTGAATCCAGAGAAAGTCTCCTCAGCAGAGAGGAGCTTACACAGACTCAATTAAATACCTGCTGTGTTTAATAAAGAATAATGTTGAGTGCAGCATGGACCATGGAAATTCAAAAAGTATTTGGCTCTCAGGGACTTTTTTATTTAGTTGAAAAGACATAAACATTCATAATAAAGTTAATGTTATGCCTTATATTTGAGTAGTCCTTTGTCATCTACCATTACCTCTTCTGAACCTTTGCAATAATTCTGTGATGTTGGTAGGAAAGGATTATTGGCCTGTTTGTTTTTTTTTTTTAAGATAAAAAAATCAAATCCAAAGATATGGAGGGGTTTAGCAATGCCACATGGCTGTTCAAGAGCTGGGGTATGTGTCCATGTCTTCCAGCTATGAGTCTAGGCTGTTTTGATAAAACTATTGTGCCACATTGTATCCAAGTTAATTTAAAGAAATTGAATAAATTTGAATAAAGAAAATGCAGTATAGGATTGCAAAATTTTAATGTGGTAGTTGAGAGAAATAATTTGACCAAAAGAGTATGAGGGGTCTTCAATGAGGAAGGTATTTTATAAGACTGAAAAATGAGCAGGCTATAGTAGGCAGAGAAAGGGGGTGGGTAATCTAAGAAGAGGGACAGCAAAGTCTGGTGAAAGAATGATGACTAGACCAGAGTTTTTAGGCCATTTGGAAACTGGACTGTTCTAATCCAACTAAATGAGGCATCTGAATTAGGGTAGTGGTTTAGTGGTTCCTTCTCTCCTTCATATTCTTGCACAGAATCTACCATGTAGAGTCAGGGAGACATGACCTTACATCTCTAACTGGTGGGCCAAAAAGGTGGGAGTTTCTCGGCTGGGTTTTGTTTACCAGACTACCACATTTATTTTTTAAACGCATCGTATAACCTGTTTTAGACAGTTGGGAGCAGCTTCTTTCACCTTAGGGAACTATGGGTAGATGGTATTCCAGACCACAGAAAAAATAGTGAACTTAAGATCAAGGTCAAGAAATGGTAGCCTAATAAGAGGCAGGGGAACAAACCCTGGGATCAGAAGGCTGATTCTTTGGGGGGCAGAGGTGCTGAGGATCTGGATTGGTTAGACCCAGAAGTTAGTGGACTCTCATTGGATACCCTACTAGGGTGGGATCTGGCAACTCCTAACTAGGACCTGAACATCTTGGCTGGGCCCTGCCATTGTGACGTGGTCCAGCCAGCCTCAGCTTTATCTCCTGCCTTGGCTGGGGAGGTCCAGAGCAGTGGCCCCGCAGAGGCGGGAGCGGGGCCATGGCTGAGGTGCCTGGGCCCACTGGCGAATCCAAAGGCACTGAAGTTAAAACCCAACAGGCCAGGGAAAAAACCCTCACGGCACCGCCAAGGCGGAGTCCTCTCTCAGTGCTCAAAGTGTCCCAGCTGTTGCTCCGAGCCATCACAGCGCACAAAGGGCTAACTCTTGCCACTCTCAAGAAGGAGCTCGGAAATGCTGGCTACGAAGTGCGCCGGAAGTGCCGCAACTCAAGTGAAGCACCCAGGTCTGATGTTAAGGGCACGCTTCTCCGGGTCAGCGGCAATGATGCTTCTGGCTACTTCAGGGTCTGGAAGATTACAAAGCCGAAGAGAAAGCCAGGGCGCCGGAGGTTGGAGGGAGGCAAGCGCTCTTTGAGGAAGACCCTTCCTGGGCCACGGAGCTCACGGAGGCGCTGCGTGCGTCGCAAGGCTGCCAAGAAGGCCAGGAAATTATGGAGACAGAGCACGAAGGCAAAAACAAAGACGAAGAAGGTCAGGCCAAGAGCCAAGGACTTGGTGCGTTCCAAAGCCAAGGAGGGAGCAAGAGCCAAGATGATGAACCAGGGGAGAGGTCGGACCATAAAGGAAAACATGAGACCTAAGACCCGAGAGAAGAGGCCAAGCTCGAAACCCAGGGAAGAGAAGACGCAGGACCAGGAGAAGCTGGTAAAACGCACCATCCAGAAGACAACTTTGGTTAAAACTGATATAAATTTTAGTGGTCAGGGGAAGACCCATGACCCAAGGGCTGCTTGCACAGACTTCTGATAAAGCTGTAAGTCCTGGGTATGCAGCCGGGTAGCTGTAGTGTGGGAGAAATTTCCCTTCCTCCAGGCACAGATGCCTTTCCCCTTAGGCTCTAATGAGAGCAGCTCTCACACACTAAAGTGGGAAAAACCATATATAAGACCTTTCCACTACATTGTGTCTGTTTCTTCTTTGCCGCACCTGGAAGGGTAAGGGTGGGTGGTGAGGTGAGACCTATAGCAGAGGAATATGGGGTGAAGAGACAAAGACATGTTGGGATTCTGTTCCTGCTTCAGGACCCAGGAAAATGCCTTTCAGAAGGAAAAAAGAAATAGAAGAAAAGCAGCAACTTGAGGAAATTCGATAGAAGGATTTAATTAATGTTAGACACCCTATCAAATTCAAACTGAGTTCTGGGAAGAAGGGCATGTAAAGAGAGAAATAGGGGGCATCACTGGGACAAGAAAATAGACAGCCTTTAAGTTGAGTGGTCTCACTGATCCGAAGTGTTCTTAATTGAAATTCCTTTTAGGAAAAAGGCCCTTCTCCCAAAATTGTAATGGGTTTGTAGTTTTTGCTTGACTTGATAATCTTAACTTGAAAACTTTGTCTTATATGTTAATCTTCAGTTACACGAGCGTGTGAAAGCATCTAGCACAGACCTTGGCACAGGGTAGGTGCTCATTACTGAGAGTTCAAGGAATATAAAGAACTTGTGATGACGTAATAATGGCTATAGCAGAAAACTATACAGTATCAATACTTAATGAGACCAGGATTCTAGTCAAAGTTCTGCTTCTCTGACCTTGGCTGAGTTGTTACTCACCTGTTCATAGCCTTGTAAAAAAAAAAAAAAGTTGGAATTGGGCTAGGATGATTTTAGGTGATCTTAAGTGTTAGTAAAATTAGAAGGACTTAAAATATCATGACATAGGCTTTTCTTGCCAAATTCAGTAAGGGAATAATCAACTTGGAAAGTACTATAACTATGAGAGGATATTAAGATTTATAGAATTCAAAACAAACAAAAAAGATTGATGGAATGCATACCAGAAATAGAAGATGGGGATAGCTAACTAATGAGTAGCTAAGTCTTTTGCTTTCCTGAAAAAAACCACAGGCATTGAACACAAAATGTCAATGGAGCAAATGTATGATTTCTTTTAGTTCTGAATGCAGAGGTTAACAGCAGCATGAGAGTAGTTCTCATGCCGCAGGTCATGACAGGACACAGAAATGGTCCCTAGGGAAGTAAACATCAAAGTAGCTGGTTCAGGGAAATGACTTACTGTTTCCAACTGATGCCAAAGGAATAGGGAAAAGGAAACAACTGGGAAGATGCTCTTTACTCTTGAAAAGAGGTGAGAGCGATGGTGGTAGGTGGGAAGGTATTGGAACAAGCTGGGGAGCCTTTTCTGAGTGTACCTGACCAAGCTTTTGCCAAGTGTCTGACATCTCCTACACAGGGGAACTGGGTATGTGTATTTACAAAACAAAACAAAACAAAACAAAAAACAAGAAGAAAAGAAAGCTTAAGTGATGCTAATAATCACCCTCTCACACCTCTAAATAAGAATCACCACTTCAAACCTATGCAAAGCTAATAGTAAAATGCTTGCAGTATATCTCATCTATAGATGGTTTGAACTTTGAAATTTCCCCCTGCTGTAATTAGGTTCATTGTGTTCCTGAATTGTCTGTGAGTAGCAGAATAAAGCAAACAGAATCAGAGAATGGGGAGCCATCTGAAAAGAGGCACTGAAATGTTCTTGTGATAGTCAGGTGTATTGCCCCTTTATAGTCCTGGGAGGTTTTATTTTTTTATTGTTATTTTTATTTTTGAGAGAGAAAGCATGAGTCAGGGAGGAGCAGAGAAAGGGAGAAAGCGAGAGAATCCCAAGCGGGCTCCACATTGTCAGTCTGGAGCCTAACGCGGGGCTCGAACACACAAACCATAAGATCATGACCTGAGTTGAAGTTAAATGCCTAACCGACTGAGCTACCCAGGCACCCTTATAGTCCTGGCAAAATTTTACATAAAGAATCAGATGGTCTAGAACTAGATGCCTTTTCTCCTAAAATGGGATGGAAAACACTGGCAAAAATTTTTTTTAGATTTCCTAAGAACCATCACAGTTGTGTCTGTATTGTGATGATTTCGTCATTTAAGCAAACTTCCATCCATTCAGTCAGTAAATTTATCGACTTTATTAAGTGTCCAATCCTGACTGTAATAGCTAACAATGGTCATCTCAGATTATTTTTCATTAATAAGCTTTAGGGTGGCTCTACTACAATGAAATATAAGAAATGACTTTACTCACTGGCAAGCTATCCAGATTATCTAGATCATAATGCTAGCTGAGTAACTTTGTGAAAGAAATTCCCAAGAATAGGTAAATTCATCCCAAGTGTTCACTGATGACTAAATGCATGCAAGATTCTGGGTGCTTTGCTGAATAAAGATGGATAAAGCTAATCCCCACTTTTCACTGCTCACATTCTAGTGGCCTATTTGGGTTTTTAACTTAGAGCAAATGGAACATCCCTAACCTCAATTCTTTGCTTTCATTTTATCTCAACTGTCTGGTGTGATGATGATGATGATGATCAGAAAATTGTACTTTAGAGTTGTAACAAAGCTTAGATGCCCTTTAGCATCAACTATCAATGGTATAAAACAGTTAACAAAAATACAAACAGCCTTTAAAAATATGAGAAAGATACAATTTTACTCATAAGAGAGATACACATTAAAACAATAAGATAACATTTTTAATCACTTCAAAGATTTTGAGAACTTACTCCATTGGTAAGGCTGTGGGGGAACAGGCACTCACACACAATGCTAGTGAGCGTGTTAATGGAGGGAATTTCTCTTTTATAATTACAGATGCAAATATCCTTTGACCCAGCAGAACTACTTTATCTTTTAGATGTAAATGCATTTGTGAAATGACTTATTTCCAAGGGATTCAGTGAGGCACTGCAGTAACAGAAAAGGAAATAATCTAAATCTTACTAGGGGGACTGGTTAAATTGAAGCTTCCATAAAGTGAAATAGCATGCAGCTGTAAAAAGGGGGGATTCTCGATGTATCATGACAAGCTCCCAAAGATATATTAAGTGAAGAAAACAATTTGGGACACTGAGTACACCATACTACCTTTTGTGTAAAATGGAGGAAAATATACCTCTTCATAATTGTATAAAATTCTGGAAAGATGCACACAAAAAACTAACTCTACTGTGAAGGGAACGTGATGGCAATTGTAGAGGATACAGACTCTTTACTATATCTTTTTTTTTGTATTTGTTTTCAGAATCATGTAAATTGTAACATGTTCAAAAGTAAGGTAGAAGATTCCATGTAGTTGTTGTTTATAGCTTTTTCATTTATAAGATGGTTTGTACTTTTGCATGAATATTTCATTTTATTTTCACCTCAATCTCTTAGATCTTAAGAGAAAAAGCTAATGTTTAGAAAATTGACTTTCAAAATTGACTAAATTGTGAATCCAGGGCTCTCTTGTCTAGAGTTATCAATGTTGAATGGGGGCCTCATCATCCACTCAATAACTCTCCAAGATATCTTCTCTATATAGGTAGAGGTCAGAAGTTAGAATTCATTTCTACATTGAGTGTTTTAATAATTTAGAGAGGTTTTTTTTTTTTTCAAGAGAGGCTGTTCTCAAACATTGTGGGGGTGTATTTTCAGAACAAGCAAGCATCTCCATTTGACAGTGGTCTCAAAGCAGTAGCTCTTTCCTGTCCCCCCTCCTCTGGGGAGCTCTGAGATGCAAGGCAGTGTGGTTGGCCTTCTCTTAAAAGAGAAAAGCCAAAGAATTTGGAAGAAAGGAACTGACGACTGGAGTGAGGGGGTGGGTCAACATGAAGACATGGATAAGGCTGGGAAAGGCACTGATGGAGGGAGTAAGGAGAGGAAGTCAGGATTTCAGTAGACCACTGGAGCTGGCAGAGAGAAGAGGCCCCTCAGTGAACAATCACAGCTGTGTTTCTCCTCCCCCTTTTGTCAATTCCTTCCCTCCTCCCTCTCTGGTTAGGAGAAAGTTCAGACTTGTCAACAGTATTACTCCAAGTGACTGTGGGAAGTAAGAGTGAACATAAGAAAATAGGGAAACCTGAAGCATCAAGGTAGGTGACAATACAGCCTGGCTGGTGTTCAGAAAGCTGCAGAGGCAGATTGTCCCTTAAAATAGCAGGCTTACAGCTCCATTAAGGCAATTCCCGGGGAAGAAGAGCAAAGGCTTTGGGATGCATTCAAGGCCTGGGGAGCAGGTCCTTTCCCTCTTCCCCACGTCCCCCATGAAGCTCCACAGGTGGGAGGTTGTGTCAGTGGATCAGAGGCTAGTGGTGTCCATGCCAGCTTCCCATGTTAACCCCCACACTATTTTTATTCTCTTACTTTATTCTCTTGATACCCTTTGCCATGATCTTTACCCACAAGGGTGAGTATGTCTGGTGGACCCAGTTCCTGACTAACCCCATCTGTGCAGGCCACCTCTGGCTCCCCTCACCAAATCTACAATTATTATAAATTTGTCTAGGGGGTCAATTGATAGTCACCACCATCACCTGTTTCCAGACATGGGTTCAGCACTTTAAGGGTCTCCCAAGAGCAGGGTCAGCACTTGAATGACCCCAAGATGGAGGGCCTTCTTAAATTTGCTCCCTAGACCCTTACCTGCCTTACCCTAGGCCCAGTCCTGCTCAGCAATCTACTTTCTCCATCTCCAGGTTGGGTAAAGACCAGCTGACTGGGGAGGGACATCTGGAAGCCAGGACACCAAGAGAGAGATGGGGAGGCCTAACTTGTGGCATCTCGAGGTTTATGTTTTCGGGAGGGGCAGTGAAGGGGTCACGCATGTCTGTGTGACTCCCCCCAGGACTGTCTCGTGTCTCCCATTATGTTGCAGCCTTTTGATCATGAGAGAAGAGCTGAGAATGGAGGGAAGAGGAGAGGACTAAGAGAGGAAATCAGTGACATAGCCAGTAAGACCTTTATTCAACTGACAGGGACCTTAGGGAGCATATTAGAGACCCCTAAGGATACAGACAAAGGTCCCCAGTAGGTAACCCCATGGGAAATTCACATTCCATCACAGGGAACCAAGTCAGACAAGAGCTAGAAATCTAGCAGGCACAGAGCAGTTAGGCTGGATGGCAAGTGGGCATACACTCCCCAAACTTCCTGGAGCAGGGTGCCTTGGTGTGCAGTATCATGGCAAGAAGGTAGTGCTAGGGGAGCTCGGCTGAGGAACATACTAAGTACAGGGACCATTGTCACACTTGATTTCCCAGCCCTCAAAGAGCCAGTACCTGGCACATAGTGAGATCACCAAAAATGGCTTATAAAATTGAGACTGATACTCAGGAACCACAGAGGACTGGAAGAGATTGAGTAAATTAAAGTAGCAAAAAGTAGAAATCCATTTTGGAAGCTAAATCCAGGGAAGAGGAGCCTTCAGGGAATTGAGTGTAGGGCCTGGACTTGGCAGTATGAACAACCTCCTAGCTAGGTTAGTCTGTGGAGAAGGGTGTGAGAGAGAGATGCAGAGTGGTAAGATGGCAGCTGAGCTGCGAGAGCCAAGGATTACAGGGAAGAAAGTAGGAAGTATGAGTACTTGACCCTGCTTGTAGGCTTACAGCTGACAAACTGGACAACAGGCAGAGGGACGGACGGGGGGCTCGAGGTGAACAGAACTGGCTAGAAGCCTAAAGACAGTAACTATGATGGAAAGAGAAGGATAGGAATTAGGAAGAACATATATCCTTGTGAAGGGTGAGGTATTCCCCAGGCAAAACAAAACAAAACTAGTAAACCAAATCAACTGAAAAAGAGAAATGGGAGTGAAGAGTGGAGGAAAAGCTCCATTTATTGGAGAGACTTAGGTTAGCTCCAACCTTTTGATCTTGGAGAGCCCCACAGGGGTTGTCAGTCAGTTCACCCCGTTCTTGTGAGTTTGGTTAGGATAGGAGCTAGAGGTAACAGGACCAGGGCCTGCAAGACAGATCCCTTCCTTGCAGCCTGAATTAGACAGAATCTTCAACCAGGAAATGCATTTTTTACATAGGTGCCATGGTTTAATTGATTACAACTCTACCTGGTAAACAGTTTGGGTTCAAATCTCACTTCTTTCACATATTATTAAATGAACCTGGTTCTTTCTTGTGTCCTTGGGGAGTCCCTGATACTTCTGTTGCCCTTGACCATAGGGTATGCCAATTCATGGTTAGAAGTCCCTTGCATGGTACCTCATTGGTCTGCAACACAATTGCGAGGTTGGAGAACTTGGTTCCTTAAGGGCTTGGGAGAGCAGGCTTTACCCTCTGTCCTGTGCTAAATGTCCACCTTGCATGCCTCCAGGGCAACTTATTAGGCCTGGAGAAGGACCAGCAAACTAGCAAAGGAGGACCATTTCCTTAGATGTTGATTTTTCAATTTTACATTGAATTTCCCCTCTTTGAGGTGTCTGCTCATTTATATCCTTTCAGATTTCTGGACCCATGAATCCTCAGTGCCCATTTTAGAAGCTTTAGCCCTAGTTATAGCACCTTGGTAGTTGCCCACCCCCCCAAATTTCTAAAATTGTTGCCTAACCCAGTCCTTTCAGGTTGGGTGCGGGAAGACCTTGGGACTCAAGGGAACCAGAACTGAGGAGAAACAAGCCTGGAGAGGTTGCAGTAAATAAATCTAGCAGCAGGGATTTAAAGAGTCCCCTCTCTCCCCATATGAAGAGGGTAAGGTATCACTGATTTGAAGTGGAATTTGAATCTCCTAGCCAGTGATTCTCAAACTTTAGCATACATCAGATATTCTGGAAGGCAAGTGAAGACTGATTGCTGGGCTCCACTCCCAGAGTTTCTGATTCCGTTTGTTTGGGACGGAGCCTGAGAATTTGCATTTCTTAAAACAAGTTCCCAGGTGATATCCATGTTGCTGGTTCAGAGACCACCTCTTGAGACCCAAGGCCTAATATAGTATTCCAGGAGGTTTTGCCAGCTCAGGATCTCTAAAGGGTCTATGGGAATAGATTTCACTTTTCTGTTACTGCTCATCCCCACTCACCCCCATCCAGTGCATTCATCTGAATAGGGATGGAAAGAACATGTCTTCTGGCATCTCTGGTTCTGAGTCAGGGCTCACCTTGCCCTTGGAAATAAGGAAACAGTGGTTTGAGTGCAGAAGTGCTAGAAAGGAAAGGATTTGTCACAAATTATCACCTCTTTAGTTCACTTTAGGTCCCTTTACAAGGGAAAACTTTCTTTTCACTTCTACTATCAGAACTAAGGCTTAAAATGTAAATAACTCTGGGAAAAGCTAACACTTTAAGTTATTTCCTCCAGTGTAAGGGATTCTTTGCAGACATACTTTGTTGGAGTAGAAAGGGGAGGACACTTGGGCCCTGAGCACAGTAGAGGCACCACAGAATGAAACGGTGACAGGTTCCTGAAGATGGGCTTCCCCATTTTACATTTTCCCAGAGAGAACACAGAGACAGTTTTTTATTTAAAGGGGAACAGGGTGAACATGTGGCAAAGCAAATTGGGAGAAAGATGGGAGTTTGAGACTGATTCCCTGTGGGAAAAATCATTCAAATCTATTCACCCATCTTGATGGCTGTTGCTTTTTTAATTTTTCATCTAAGAGAAGCGGTGTTGGATTGAGGTAGAGAAGATAGTGGTATACCAGAAATGACCTATAGGAATGTCCTTTCTGCAGAAGGCTCTTGGACTCCATGATGCCTTTCATTTGGGTACTATGACTCCCCCCACACTTTGGAGGTTTCACTTGCTCTCCTTATATTTACTGAAACAGATCAAAGGCTGGAGGTTAACATTTGGTTATTAAGAGGTGTAATCTGATAGTACAGGGAGTCACCTTCAACAAGTCTTTAAAACAAAGTTTGTGGGGAGCTGGATTTGTCAGCATGTCATCTTTTAAAAAACAACATTGAGTAGAATGTAAGCAATACTCTTCTGGTCATTAAAGACTAGACTCTGTCTTTATCCCCTATTGCCTCTGGTATCTTAGTCCTTAGAATATTTCATAATCCTTGCCTTATACATTGGGTCAGGGTAACTCCCCATGATCCCAGTTTAGCGATTCCATGGATAGGCTCTGAATCTGCTAAATGTATATATAAAACAGAGTGAATTGCTAATGTATGTTTTTCTCAAAAAGTTAGTTTCTGGTTTTTATCAGATTCTCAAGAGGATCTATAATCAAAACAGATTCTGAACCATTGCTTACATAGAGCTGATCTGCATTAATGAATGAGGCATAGTGGGAGGCCAAAAGAAATGGCATAATCCAGTTTTACCACTGGAATCCAATACTCTCCTATGCTGTGGGGTATCCCCTAATACTAATCCTAAAATGTTCCTGTCTCTGACGACTTCTTAAAGGGCTGGCCACTTTGCTCTATTACTAGGAACAAAAGCAAGACAACTACATTCCAAGCAAAGAAGGAAGGCTGCTCTGAGCAGCAGAAGGGAGGCAGGGGCTGGGCTACTCAGCTCACATACTCTCTAAGAACCCCAGTCAACAAAATGGCCCTATTCTCAGCTCCATTTGGGTCCAGAACTCTGAGGAGCTGTGATTCACCCAGTTTTTCCTAAGCAAATGGGACAGTCATTAAACTAGATTGTTGCAGCTTTCTTCCTCTTGCCTCTCTAGTTAATTCCACCAATTGTGATTGAGAAATAAGTGTGTTAAGCACAAACCAGTCTAAGCATTAAAGAGAAACTACCTGACTTTCATCCACTTTGCTCCTCTCTCTTCCTAACCCCAAACTGCTCTTACATACAGGATAGTTTTTAAATTATAAGATTGGTATTAACATGTTATCAATAAAGCAAAAAAATGACCAACTTACCAACCAACATATGCTAGAATACTTATGCAAGTCCTGGAGTTAAGAGTCTTATTGTGGATACCTGCCCAGAATTGGTAAGAAAACCCAATGCATTGCTCTGCATCTGCTGAAAAGCTAAACCATAACCATTTTCCCTAAAGTTCTGTTTCTGGGAGAATGAGATCCTCAAGAAAGACTGTCTCCTTGATGAGGCAATCGAGGTCAAATAAGAGTGATGGCAACAGTCCACAAGCACTGTGATTCCTGCCCTAATTTCTCAGCACTAAAACAAGACAAAGAAACCCACTTAGCACAAAGCTTCTATATGCAGCTTACTTGAAATTAACAAGAAACAGCTCACCTCACTGAGGATGGGTCTCTCTTTCTCCTCCCAGGCAAAAAAGAATCTGTGGCCTAGAGAGTCAGACCTAGACATATATATCCACCGTTGTCTTGATCTCACTAATACCGGGGAAGACATTATATCTCAACTCCCACACCTTAACCCATCATTTAACACTTTCCATGAGGGCTCTCTTAATTGTTCAGCTTACTTCCTATCTTGAAACAAAACAAAAACTCCCATACAATCCCTACTACCCTCATCCCCGGAAAACGGCCCCTAGAAAATCTAGCTTGTACAGTTTGCACTTTGCATGCTCTCTGAATTCAAAGACCCTGCACACAGATACACATAGACACATAAAGACACAGTCAAGAGGAGAGGGGTCTGCTCAAGGGGATAAAGTTTTTTCTTCGGTGTGGGCCTGGGTTACTTGGGGGTATAAGTCCATCTCTTAGCATTGTAGGGTGATCTCTCAGCTGGATATATGTATGAGGAAGATGAAGGGAGTAGGAATAGGGGGTGAAAAGTTTCTTGTTTCTATTTTTCAGTAGGTGGAGGTAAGAGGTGTGGATGTATATTTGGATGATCTGGTTAAGGGTGATGGACCCACAGAGAAATGAGGTCTGCCCCTCAGTTTTCATTTGGATAAAAAAAAAGGGGGACCCTGGGTACCTGATCACTATCTCTTTCCTATTTCCTCATTACTCTCTAACCCAGTGTTCATCAGAGTGTGTTTCATGGAGTCACCAGTTCTGTGAGATGGAAGGAAGATAGAAAGGATACTGAGGTCAAACAAATTTAGGAAACACTGCATTAAAAGAGGCTTAACAATTCCCTGTACCCATAAGTTTTCAGAGCCTTTAATATGCTAATATGGCCTTTCTCTCTATATACAGAGAGGATATAAGAGTTACAGTATACAAAGGTGGTACTCAAATATTTAACTGGGATAGCATAGGCTCCAACCACTCAGCTTGGACATCAGTAATAAACTACTGACTCAAGTGGTACCCTTGAGAATGGGGTCAGGCTGAATATCAGCCCATGTAGTAAGCACTGTTTCCTAAAAGTTTTGCCCAAAGAACTCCTCTTCTATGGTATCTCAAAGAACTGGTGAGAAATGTTTGGCCAATGTTGGAACCTCATCCTTCTAGGGATGGAGCCAGGGTTCATGAGTCTGGCCATTGGGGTGCAGAAGAGGGGCAGCTCTGGGAAAGACTCCTGGTAGCACCAGCTGCTGATAGATGTGACCATAGCTGCAGCAGAAAGATTTCAAAAGACAGATGTCCCTCTGTCCCAGCTGCTCCGGGGACTTTGTCCCTGGTGGGTCAGCAGGTGCCTGTCCAGGTGGTGTTTACGGCCAAAACTCTTTTCACAGCGAGGGCACTGGAAGGGCTTCTCCCCAGTATGGGTCAGCCAGTGTCTCACCAGGTGGTGCCGTCGGCCAAAGCTCTTCCCACACTCAGTGCACACATGGCACTTTGGCACTGGTGGGGCACGCTGCCGTTTTCTAGCCCCAGGGCTCTCTCCAACCTCTTGGCCCTTGCAGGATTTGCCTTCCGCATGCACTCTCTGGTGGCTGGCCAGATGGGAGTTGCATCGGAAATTCTTGCCACACTCAGAGCACCTGCTGGGCTTGTCATGTAGGTGGGTTTTCTGGTGCCGGATCAGGTGATGTCTTCGCCCGAAGCTCTTTTCACACTTGAGGCAGCTGTAGGGCCGCTCCCCAGTGTGTGTTTGCTGGTGCCTGGCAAGATGGGAGCCCCACACAAACTGTTTCCCGCACTGGGGGCATGTGTGTGGTCTTAACAGGGAATCCATCTCTGTGCTACATAGAAGGTTTGAGAAGCTATCTTCCTGAAGAAAAGGTGGACCCAGGAGCATTCCTCTGGAGCTCCTGGGCATGGAATCCCAGCTCTCATCCTGCTCTGGGTTCCAGAGAACAGTATCTTCAGACACACTAGATAACATTCTGGGAGGTTCTGCTTCTAGTTCAGGGGTATCGCCCTCGTGCTCACTTCCATCTCCTGTGGAGAAGGGAAAATACCAACCCCAAGAGGGGAGTCACAAGAGAGTACCCCAGGACCCAAGTCATAGGTGAGGTAGTATGATTCCTGTTAGGGCCTAAACTTCACCCCACAAGGGCTGAGAGAACAGGTTCTAATGTTATATAAGAGTGCAAGAGGTGCAGAGAGGTTAAAAACCTAGGCTTAGGAAGCAGATTACCCAATTTTGAATCTCAGCTTTCCCACTTAACTTCTGTAAGCCTTCATTTTCTCTTCTGTAAAATGGGAATAATTATAAGATAAATGTTATGAGATAGTATAGTACCTGTACATAGTGAGCACTTAGTAAATGGTCTATGCTATTGTTGCCATTTATTTATTACTAAGAGCATAGATGGAGAGAGTTAAGAAATGTGCCGCAATCCTCACTGGCTGAGTGACCACCTGTCAGCAAAACTAGAGACATTTTGGAAAGCATTTACAATAACATCAACAATAACAACAACAGCAACTAACATTTATTGAGTGCTTATTATGTGCCTGGTACTGTTCTACTATGTTAACATATTTAAATCTCACAATAATACATGGATGAGGAACCCAAAGAGGGGTGAATTTCTTTCCAAGGTTCCCCAGCTGTGGCCCTGGATTCAAATCCACAAAGTTTAGCTCTAGAGCCTGACTTCTAAACCTACACTGTCTTGCCATTGAAGAAAAAAATCTCTAAACTTTTTGACTCCATAACTCTCTGAGCTGAGGAGGGATTAGACGGACATGTAATGATGACACTCCAAGCGGGGTGAAGGAAGTGGCTAAAGTCTATTGTAGGTGCTTACCTGTATATGTGACCTTTAGGATGTCCCTCTCCTCTAAGTCTTGGGGGTCAGGGACCCATTGTTCTTCTCCTCCTTCTAGTTGAGAAAGCATGTCCAGTTTGGGAATTGGAAATCCTGCCCATAGGAAAGTAAAACAGAGATGTCCATGAGTTCAGCTGAAATGATCTATTTCTGAAAAAAAGCTATTTTCTAGATTACTCCTTGGAACTGAAGATAAAAGAAGGCCAAATACAGGCCTCTTTCCCCAAGCCCACATGTGATTTCTCTTAAGTCCCTCTTCTTTCTTTTAGAAAATCATATTCTCTTCTCTAGTGTGTCTGTTCTCCACTCAAATTCCACTCAAATTTCAAATACTCCAAGCCCAACTGTGCTTAACTTCACTAAATTAGCCCTACTAGCGCTGTTCCTACCCCCACACTCCCATCTGATCCTATAGAGCTGCTGAGTTCCAAGGACTCAGTTCTATCACTTAAATTAAATGTTCTTCTCTCTGCTTTATAAGAACCTACCAATTCCCAACCAAGACAAGCCTAAAGTTCTCTTCTCCACAATTCAACATTATTTTGCTGTTTTTTTTTTTTTAAATGACACCTCATTTCCATTCTCCTTGGATTAGCCTTAATGCTTTTTCTTCGGTGAAAGCTTACACAGATTGCCAGCCAAGGAAAGTACCCTAGACAAACACTATCCAATAGTTCTAGAGCAGATGACTCCATCCTCCCAGAGTATAATCTTATAAAAATGGCTAGGGGAGATCGTGCTTACTTAGAGAGACCACTATCCCGCAGTTTTCCTGCATGACATATTCTCCATAAAAGTCTGTCTGAGAAGGGTCCAGGCTCCGCCACTCCTCCTGAGAGAAGCACAGTGATACATCCTTGATGGTTACCAGGCCCTGAAACAAAATGTAGCATCATCTGTTAGTAATTGTTCCTTAAGGAAAATGTGATCTCAGTATAAAATGCTGGGATAGTGGAGGAGAGAGGCACAGGAGCATCTAGAAAGAGAATTTCCTAGAGACAGGGCATGTAGTTTTGGTGAAGGGTAAATGAGCAGAGGAGTAAAAGTAATGGTCAGTGAATGAGTGAGGATAGTGTCTCCTGAGGAGTTTCCCACTGGGTCCCACTGGGACCATGGGAAGTTGGAGGCACCGTGAACTCATTGCTCCCTCTGTTTAATTACAGGTACCTTCCCACTTGCCTTATTCTTTTCATTACAGAAACTGGGTACTAACATCTCCTTCCTCCACTTGACTTTTCCTTTTCTATCAGCACAAAATCATATAGATAAAGCATTCTTTCTTGCCCTCCACCCATCATGCCATATCCCTAGCTTTTGAGGCAGCATAATATGGTGGCTAGGAGCCCAGATCCTTGAGCCAAATGACTCCTGGCTCTGCCACTTATGAGCAGTTTGGCCTTAACACAAGTGCTTTAATCTCATCCTACCCTATTTTCTCATCTGTATAATGGGCATAATTGAGGTTGTCTCAGGGTTAAATAGGTTAATACACATAAAGCATTTAGAGAACCATAAGTATGGTAAGCATTCTGTGTAGCTACTACTACTATTATTATCTCTCTGTAGTTCTTCCATTGCCTTCTGAATCTAACCTGTTTTCTCTCTCTGGCTCTGTCTCTACATCTTTCTATTTTCTCTTTTTTTCCATAAATGCTCCATTGTCCACCCAGCCCTGCCTATTTTATGTTCTTCCAAACTTCCTTCAGGTCATCTTTTCCTAATATTGTTCTTAAAATCCCTCTAGGGATAGCACAGCCATCCATTAAAAACAACTTAACCTCTAGGAATTCCCCTCTTCTTGTGAAGCCTCCACTCATTTTTTTCAAGGGTATTACGAGTCTCCTGGAAAGGAAGAATCTGTTCAGTTCTAAGACGAGGATACCATTAGTGATCATGTGAAATAACAAATCAATAGGATGCTGCTGAGGCTACAGAAAGGCAGCCATGATGAGACCCTGGGAGAGGCGAAGGGAAGCACACAGCCCACCTGTGATCCTGCCGCAAGAAGTGCAGCTGCCATCTCCCAATCTCCGGTGCTCCCCTCCTGGGGAATGGCAGGAACCCAGGGAGCTGACTGAGCTGAAGAGAGGAAAGAGGAACCACTAGTGATGGACCATCCACACTTTCCCAATAAGAGACTGGGCCCCATGTTAAAGGAGCTTAAGGGTCACATTTTCCTGTATCTATGGCCATTGATGAAATTCAAATGCATACACCTAGTGGGAGAGACCTTTGCTCAAAATATTCTGCAAGGGTATAGAGTGCTTTTTAGTAGAACTTATATGTCAGCCATCTCTACTGGACTAGCTGTGGTTTGAATTTATATTATTTGAATGTAATTTTCACCTAGTAAAGTGCATTTCACTGGGTGTGTCCTCAACAGTAATCAGAGCTGTTGTCACTTCCTTTGTCTCCCACATACAGTACCACTAATCACACACTTGCAGCATGTGGAGGAGTGATTATGCAAGAAATGGGAGAAACCCAGTTTCATGGTTTACAGAACTCAGGAGTTCCTTATATTCTGTGATCAGGGCCCAGGAAGAATGGACTAGTCCTGATACTGGTTATGGTGTTCAGTCCATGGCAATTTGGGGATTTTAACTCTACGTTCAAGAGATTAAGAGACTACTCTTTACACTGTGCGTCCCCTCCAGCTACTCAAACATACACATTATACACCCTCCAGGCTCTCACCCTTCTCCTGAAGAGACTGTGGCTCCTCTTCAAGGTCACAGCACAGGTGCTCCAGTGGCCCTGGTGCTGTTCTCCATGGTCCCTCTTCTTGGCCTCCCCTTTCCACCTGAGGCTCTGTTCCCTCCAGCTGGACATTCATTGACTCCCATCCTGTCCCCAGGATTGCTGTCTGTTCTGAAAGCATCTTTGCTGCAAACCCAAATTTTGACCTGAAATAAATTCATTATCAGCTGTGCCCATTAAAAATGTAAAGGGGTAATAATTCCTAAGGGAGTTATGGAAAACACCCTAGGGATAAAAGATGAAACTGGGTAAGAGAAGCTTGATGGAGGATGAACTTTAAAAGCTTGGTGTGTTCTAATCAACTGAGCCTGGGCCAAACTTCTTGGAGAAATTAAGATATGAGCAGGTGCTAAATAGCAAAGTCACTAACAGTTTTGGGGACCTCATGGTAGATACAGATATCCTGATATCCTTGATGGCTGGAAGAACTTCATTTAAGAAAAATAAAAAAGAACAATCCTGGAAATTCAAAAGCTATTCATTTAATTTCAACCACTGAAAATACAATAAAGTAAGCAATCTGGACACATGCAGGAAAGAATATGCACTGACTTCTATTCAACAAAAATGGATATAATCACATATAAGATTTTCTGCCACAAATCCCATTCTCACCAATTAGTTCAGAATGAAATGATTACTATAGGTAGAAGTCCCAGCCAAAGGTGTGTGTGTGTGTGTGTGTGTGTGTCAGGAGCACACACCTCCTTTAGGAGACTAAACTAAATGACACATCACTTAAGCCTCAACAAAGAGACATGACTTCTGACTCTGATGCAGAAAATGAGAACTTGTAATAAGTGTGGTACAAAGACCAATAACTCAGAAAGCAGGGGTAAAATTCCCAAGCAACCCTAACAGATAGAAAAAATTGTTAGTCAATGAGGAGTTGATGTCTAATTGAGAAAAGTAAAAAAGAAGAGAAAGTGTTTGAACCAAAAGTGGATAAAGGGGAAATAGTTGCAGCTAATTTGACCTCAGGGTGAATTAACAGTCCTATGAGTTGAGACATAAGAACCTGAGACAGGAAAGGTCCAGTCAGATCTCATCAGAAAAATATATGCAATTTTAAAGAAGGGTATGAAGAAGCCAGAGTATGTTCCATCAGAAGAAACAAAAGTGGAGAAAGGGATAGGAAATACGGCCATTGGGGAAAAGTTAAAAACAATAGATACAGTTTCCTCCTGTCTGGGAGAAAAGAGAAGTGTGTACAGATCTGTTCTCTTGGTTGCAAGAGAAGAGATTTGAGTTAGATTTAAAAAATTCTTAACAATAATCCTGTAGTGCATAGGACCAGGCTGTGGGCTTTTCTTCTCTCTGGACATCTTAGGGGTAAGAACAGGTCTCATGTGTTGTTGACAAGGGCTTTCCTGCCTCCTCGCATAGAAACAGTATATGAGATGCAAACAAACAGTCCATGAGACTGTACAGAGTGTCCTTCTGCTTGGCAACATCATTGTGTGTGAGTGTGTGTATGTGTGTGTGTGTGTGTGTGTGTGTGTGTGTGTGTGTGTGATTTTTATTCAGGACCCCAGCAGTCAGAGCCAATGAAAGGCTTCCAAAAATAGGTCAGAACCTTGGTGAACCATCCTGGCTCACTCATACCCGTTCAATAACATTTGCAAGAACCCAGAAGCCCAGGATAGGTAATGACAGATGTCAAGTTGTTTGTTTTCTTGCTATTTGTCTTTGACAAAAGAGGTAGGTGGCAACCCTACGACCAATGCACTGGAGGGGAACAAATTACCCTTTCATCTCAGAAGTCCAAAGAAGTCTCAGGGCCTCTTGGGAGCATCCTGGACTGATTCCCAGCTCAGGAGGTTTCCTTTTCAGAGATTTCTCATGAGAAAGGAAAATTCCCAATAAAGCAATAAAGGGAAACTTCCATTTTAGCTTTCTCTTCTGAATTCCAGCCCCTGTATTTGCCTCATTTTTAACATATAAGGTGCCAATTCCCTCTCTTCATTGGAGGTCTTCCTAGTTTCTTAAGCTCTTTTTGAACATCCTCCCTCAGGGCTTTACCTACAGCTACTATTTGGACACCTGCCTCAAACTCATTTCTCCATCTCCCCAGCAGCACAGTCCCTCGATGGGAAGCCTCTTTCTCCAGAGCTTACTGGGCTAAGTGTGAGCCTCTCCAGACTACTAGAGTCTACTTTCCACAGAAAACCTGTGGAAGTGCTGGCAAGAATGTCAGCAGCAAGGGGGCGGGTACTTATCCTCACACTGCATTACCTACGATGTTCACTCTCTCAGAGTCAGCACCTGGGCAGCTAAGGTGTCAGCCCTAACCAGGTTTCTCCTGGCTCCAGGATGTTCCCAGGCCTTACTGGAGTCCCAATTCTAGAGCTTGCATTTCTCACTTTTCCTCACATATCCGGGGGTCAAGGCACCTGCAGAAGTTTTTGCAGCGGGCCCTGTTGAATAGGGAAAGGACGGGGTACTCATCAAAATGAGTAGCCCAAGGGCACGGGGACGAGTCTCTCTCGTTCTGTCAGAGAATCCTGCCCTCTGCCCCGGGTGGGGCACGGGCGGGACGGGCGCCTGCTCCTGAGTAAGGTTGCTTCTTCCCTTCTACTTGTCACAGTGCCCCTGGAGAGGGTCAGATTTCAGAGAATCCGAGAGAGGCTGGGCCAGGGCAGGGGAAGTGAGGTCAGAAAACAGGTTTCCCGTGAACTGGGGCAAGAGCAAGTCAAGAGAAAGGAGCCACGGGGTAACCTGTGCGCGAGTGACAGCGGCGGGAATCCGCGGGGCCTGACAGCGACGCTGGGGAAGGGGAAGCCTGGGAGAAGGCCGGTCACAGAATGTCAGTGGGGCCGACCCCCCGGTTAAGGCAGCGACCGGAGGCCGCGTCGATCCTGCTCCCCGTCCCACGGGTGACTGGGCCCCCCACCCGCCGCCCCGGAAAGCCAGGCGTCCCTCCCTCCAGCCGCGACTGCCTGAGGCCCGGCCCCACTCACCCGGGTCGGCTTGGCCTGCGGCCCGTGCCTCCCTCCTGGGCACCGCCTGCCCCTCCCCTCCGCCCTCGGCTTCGTCGGAGCCGCTGGCCGCTAAGCCAGCGACGGGCGGAGACCGCGGCCGGGCGCGGGTGGGGCGGGCACAGGAAATCCCCGCCCGCTTCCGGGGCTCGGCGGCGGCGGCGGCGTAAGGGAGGGGTGGGGGCGGGGGCGGACCGTGGCCCCCACGGCCCCCAGCGCTCAGGGCAGTAGAGTCGGGGACCTCCGCGTCCGCCGCCGGAGGGACGCGGGATCCCGCCTACGGTGGCCGCCCACCTGCGCCCGCTCCCTGACTGGCCATTTTCAGTCCCGGCCGCACGGCCTCCCACTGGGTTTTTTGCACACAGGCTCATTAATTACCCCGGCATTTAATAACTGCTAGTTGTATGCCAGACAATCGCTGTGAAAGCGAATTCTGAGGCAACAGTATGGAATTCCTCAAGGAGCTTGACTTGTAGGTTTCAGTATAGCAGGGATAGGAGGCTTGAGAGGGCATTGTAGAGGAGTCACTAAAGCTGCTTGAGGGATCATCGTGTTGACTTCAACGACAAGGTGCTATCTGAAGTAGGCCTTCCAGCCGCATTGTCCAATTTGCGGGAACCACTAGCCATATGTGGCTGCTGAACACTCGGTATATGGCTAGTCCAAATAGAGATGTGATGTAACACACACACCAGGTTTAGAAGACTGAATTAACAAAATGTCAGTAGTTGGTATATATACGGTTAAATACATTAGTTTGTTTAACATTTTTTAAATGTTTTATTTTTGAGAGAGAGAGAGAGAGAGAGACTGAGTGGGGGAAGAGCAGAGAAAGGTAGACACAGAATCCAAGGCAGGCTCTGGCCTCTGGACTGTCATCGCAGAGCCTGATGGGGGGGCTCAAATTCACAAACCAGGAGATCATGGCCTGAGGGGAAGTCAGTGGCTTAACCGACAGAGCCACCAGGCACTCCTATAGGGCTAAATACATTTTTAAAATTAATTTCACTTACTGTATCTCACTTTTTAATATGGCTACTAAAATTATTAAATTATATTTATGGCTTGCATATTTTTCTATTGGACAGAACTATCTTGAAGCATTAAGGTGAATTTGACTGAGAAAAAATGAGAAGGGACTACAAAATGGAATAAACCATGTTACCATTAGAATCTATCTATAATTTACAAATCACATTATTTCATTATCACAACGATTCTATAAAATTTTATAGACTTAAAAAATAAGTGACTCACCTAAGGTTATAGGTGACAATCATTCCTTTAATATATATTTAGTTTTTGCTATGTGCCAGGCACTATAACTAATTGCTGGCAGTCAGAGATCCCAAAGGAACTGTCTGTGGATTCAAGAACTCAATCTTTGGAAACACAGGTCAACAAATATTTGCCATCAAATGTAATAGATACTAAAATGGAAGAATATACTTTGCACTAGGAACAAAGAAATAAATATGTGTGGGAGGGAAGTCAAAGAATGCCTCACAGAAGTCTTGAGGCACAGAAGAGTAGAGAGAGCTCCATGATGAGAAAGAAGGGAATGTACTAGACATGCAATTGAGAAAGGATATTCTAGAGCTAATCACGGAGTAAGTATGTGGGGAGAGTGGTCGAGACAGGATTTGTATCTCGGGGTTCTGGAACTAAGTCTAGGGGTTCTTTTCATTTATGTTACCACTGTTGATAAATACAAGGTATGTTAATCAGGTAGGCCAACAAAACCACTATTTCAGTGATTTAACACAATAAAGGCTTATGTTTCATAGAAGTCAATAAAGGTATAGTGGGTTGATTGGGGCCAGCGGGTGGACTATCTGCTCCTTGATATCATGGAAGGACATGGTTTCTATCTTGTGGTTCCACCATCACTAGGTGCCTTGTAATTGTCCAATCTATGGGCCTCAGATAAGGGAGAACTGTGGTGGACTGTTGGAGATACTGGGGGCCAGCCCAGAAGTGGAATACATCATTTTCACCTCATTCCCTTAGAAAAGAATTCAGGTGTATAGTCACAGGGTCCCACCTGACTGCCGGGGTGGCTGGGAAGTAAAATACCTGTGCCTAGTAGAAAAGGAAATGGGGTTTAATAAACACTTATATTGCCTCTGCAGCACAAATTGAACATAAACCAAGCACCCAGACCTGACTTTACTTAAAAGGGATATTTGGGGAGAGCTAGCAGATAGATATGAGAGGCACCCAGACTCCTTTCTTCTTTGGGAAACAAACCAGTGTAAGATTGTATCCTCTGAAAAAAGCAGGGGTTAGGGGAAATAGGTAAGATAGGCTTTGGCCCATTGGCATGATAGTGGGCCATTAATAATTAGTAAACATATACTTTATGTCAGAACCTTGTCTTAACATCACAGGAAAAAAATGTAAAATACCTCTATATTATGCATTGATGTGCCATCTCTTCACCTATCAATCAACAAACTATGAAGTTTCAGCATGGGTTCGGGGTGTTAAGTGAGCCAAAAGGCAAAATTAGGAATTGAGCCCTGGCCTTAGACTTATAACCTGATACACCAGAGTAGTACCTCATCTTTCAACAGTAATATGTGGACAAGTCCAAACTCCTATATAATTATTACAAGGTGGAATAATTAAATATGCAGTGAGCTGCAGGTAGATAATTCCATCTTTTAAAAACGTTCTGGTGGAAAAGTTTCAAGATCAGTTTTGATGGGAAAATGTAGGAAAAACAGCTTGGATAGAATCAGAAGGCAGAAATGGACTTGCCATGGGATGATGTGCAATAAAGAACATAGATGTGGGGTGTCTATCTAGAGTAGAGGAGAGCTGAAATGAGGAAATTGATAGAAAGATGAGAATAGTGGGTTTTTTATTTGCCATGTCAAGTAATAGAGAGTCATTATATTTAGTGTTAAAAGAAAGCAATATACCTGATGGGTCTAATCACATCATTCTAAGGAACCTTGGTGGCCTGCGGCTGCCCTATTGATAGAGTTCAGAACCACAGAATGGGATGAATTGGGCCCATAGCCAGATTCTAGTGTGTGGAATAAAGAGTTCCTTAGGACACAGCAGTGTTCTTTCTGAGGCTCAGGGAGAGTTCCCAGGCACTTAAAGTTTCAAGTTCTCTGTAGGACTTTGAAAGACCTTAAGAGACTCAGTCTCCTACCTACAGTCTTGGCTTCTTTATTTCTGAAATCCTGTTCTGCTGTGGTTTGAATAAGAAAGTACAATGCAGGCATTTACCAGTTTAGGATTGTGTTATGAGTTCCTTTATCAGTCAGTTGATTGTAATGAATTATCAGCTTGGCTTATAAAAGCCTGTTAGGCCATAATGAAACCATACCTTCTGTTGCTAGCTAGAACCCAACCACCACTTATGACACTGCTTTTCTTCCATTCAAAGTTTTGAAGATTGGTGTCAGAGATGAATTTTCTACCAACAGGTCAGTGGAGATGTTTACTTCCTCTATGTCCATGACTATAAAGGAGAGAGAAGGGTTGAGGGAAGTTTCAGATTAGGGCCCCTATGTAGAGAAAGGGTAAGGACCCCCTGGTCTGTAATTAATAATTATAAGTAACATTTTATTTTATTTTATTTTTAATGTTATTTATTTATTTATTTTTGAGAGAGAGAGACAGCATGAGCTGGGGAGGGTCAGAGATAGAGAGAGATAAAGAATCTGAAGCAGGCTCCAGGCTCTGAGCTAGCCGTCAGCATAGAGCCTGACGCGGGGCTCGAACCCATGAACCGTGAGATCATGACCTGAGCCGAAGCCAGATGCTTAACCAACCGAGCCACCCAGGCACCCCTATAACTAACATTTTAGAGCACTTCACATTTTGCAAAGTACTTTTTGTATATGTGATCTTCACAACTCAGAGAGATAAATTATTTCTAGTCTATGGTTAAGGAAATAGTTCAGACATTGAAACTGTAGAAACTCCACTTTTAATAATCTTGGGAAGATTTATGTATATAAAGCTGTTTAACCAGTAAAATGAATGCCATTATACAACTTGGTGGGGTTTCTGTGAAGGATGAGATGATGTAGATAAACAACTGAATGCATAGTAAAAATGCAATGAATGGTAAGACCTAAGAATTGAAGCTACATAATGATTGAAAAGAGAACTTTAGTAGAGTGATGGACAGTGCAAACATAAGATGAAAGATCAGTTTTATTCAAGAGTCTTAGTAAAGTAGACAAATTGGTTAGAATGGAATGAGCTAAAGGTGAAGGTGGTAGAGGGGTGCTTGAATTTGAGATAGGAAGGGGTTGAAGTCGTTGGGAAAACTAGGCAAAGGATATGACTGTGAAAGTGAATGGCCAAGGAGCTGAGAGGCTAGGGTGTCAGCAGGGATAGTATTCAAAGTGTTTAACTACCAATAGTAGCATGGACATGGATCCATCAAAATGGATGTAGCCTACGGTGTTGGTCCTGGAGGCACCAGTGACTATGAAAATATGTCAGTTATTTTAATAATCACACTTGTGCAGTCTAACCCAGGGCATAAGATGGAATTGTCCACATGGATATTGAGGCCACCATGAGTGATGATGGTGTTATACGGTGAGACAGCAAGCCAGTTGAAGGAGTCGTTAATGAAAAAAGGAGAATGACCAGGATATGTTAGGTGATAATAACAATGAAGTGTACTGTGTACGATGGTTTGATGGCAAGTGCTTCAAAGGTACAGGACATTATTTATGGAGGAAGAAGGGAAATGGTACTTGAGGCAGCATGGAAAGCAAAGAGAACATTTTACTTCTAGCCTTAGATAGTGGAAAGCCATTATTTATATAGCTGAAACAAAACTTTCATGAAACAATATATTGCATATATGCTGTCAGTTTCTATTCTATTACTTTATTTAAAACTTTTTCCATTTTCTACCCACTAAATTAGTGTCACAACTCACTAATGGATTGCAGTTTATCATTTGAAATGTTGGTATGTAAGTTGTAGGTGCAAAAATAGCCATCTCTCCAGAGGACTACATGCTTTGTTAGGAAGCATGCTTTGTTAAGGGACAGCCAAGTTCTGACTAGATAAAGAGAATAAACAAACATCTATCAAAGATGTTGAAGGATATAAGGGTGTCTTAGTCTGTTGGGGCTGTTGTAACAAAACACTGTATACTAGGTGGCTTATAAACACTGAACATTTATTTCTCACAGTTCTGGAGGCTGAAAAGTCTAAGATCAGTGCCTAGTGAGAACCTGTTTTCTGATGTCTTCTCACTATGGCAGCAGTAAGGGAGCTCTCTTTTGAGGCCTCTTTTATAAGGCCACTAACTCATGACCTAATCACCTCCCAAAGGCCCCACCTCTAAATACCATCACATTGGAGATTATATTTCAACACATGAATTTTGGGGAGACACAAATATTCCATCTATAGAAAGGGGGGTTTTGTTGATGACAGACCCTGAATACCAAAGATTACAATGGAAGGGTTTAGAGGTTGTTTTGGGGAGTTGGAATCTGATTCAAATTAGGCAATCTAGAAGACTGTAATAGGGTAAGAACCTCTATTTTAAGGGATGATCTTGAGGCTAAGGATTCTTAAGGTGAGTGTTGTAGGCAGAGATATAGGGCATGATGGGATTAGTTCTCTCAGGGGGAGGTGGATAATCAGTTCTAAGTATAGCCTCCTTTTAGGGACTGGTCTCGTAGTCAGTTTGTCAATGGTGGGGTGAGGTGTAAAGGTTGACTGGGGTTCAGTATATGAGGTGTGTGTCTCACCAAGGTGTGTGTTGAGCTCTGTGGACTCTCAATTCTATTTTGTGCAGAGTTAAGGCTAAAGGGACGGTCTTTGCAGAAGCCAGGCATGTGAGGATGTGAGCATCCCTTAAATCATGCTTGGCAATGAGTGGTAGTGGTGTCAAGGCTTAAGAAGTTTTGTGGCTCACACTTAAATCCTACAGTCCTTGATACTGAGAGGGAGGGAAGGAGTGGCCTTAATAGAAGGTAATAGTTTCGTGTACTCTTTAAATAGAAAAATGTTAATTAAAAGGACAGTGCTAAATCAAATAGCGGGCACAAGGGGTATGCTAGAAATAGCACCAAAAGATTTGTTTTTTCATTCTGATTGTGCCTCTGGGTGATAGATCAGAGCCTTAACCTCATCTATCAAATTAGTATAATGTTGTTCTTCTTTTCCTTAAAAGCTGTTGTGAGGAATAAATTAAGTAAAAATATAGGCATATGGTGTAAAATTTATAAAGCACTATTCAAAAGCAAGATGTTGGCAATGAGTATTACTTGGCAGAAATAATTTGTAGTCAGTGCAAATAGTGGACCAAGTGCAGGCAGCTGTCAGTTAGTGACAGCTGGTATTGCAGTCAGGGTAAGACTAGATGTTTTATAAGATTTAAAGAGATTTTGATGGTGGGACACAACTCAGATAGATAAAAGGCAGAACTCTTTGTTACTTACAGCTCCAAAGAGAGAAGTCTGTCATGCAGGGCGACATAGCAGGTTACACTTGAGGACAGAGTAACAGTAAGCTGGAACTGTGCTTATGTATGGCAAACAGGATACAGTTAGGTACGTTTCCCAGGCTTCCTGGGGGCTGGGTATTTTGAATAACTCTATGAACCTAGGAAAGAAGTAGCTGTTCCTGAGTGTATGTATCTGGGGGCCCCTGGCATTTGGGTAAGTGTATATTGTAACCCAGGAGTGTTAGAGCCTGATAAGGGAGTGGCATTGATAAACTGCCAGTGAAGGAGAATTGATGGTTTTAGCCATGACATCAAGACTGGGTCAACTTGGCACTTGTGAAATATCATATTACACTGGGACAGCTTTGGAGTGGTGTAATCTCAATCTGTCATATAGTTTCTTAATTTAGCTATCTGTTTATGAACAACACATTTTATTTATAAATTACTGAAAACCTGATCTTTAATTCTATTATCTCTATTTCTTAATTTATATTTTAAGTAGGCCAGATTGCTGAATCATTTTAGAGAAATACCTGGCATCATCCAATACTCCATGGCAGAAAGAGTTAGACTGGGTTAAATATTCTTCTGAGATTATAAATGCCTATAGCATATAATGGCTGGTATAATACAGGCTCAAAGTTGTTTTCCATTAGATTAGAGTTATTTGCCTGTCATATGGCTGTGGTAAAAGAATTTTAAGATGTTCCCTAACATTCTAGCACCCCATACATGTCCTTTCTAGTCCCTTACTCTTGATGAATATGGGTGGGACTTGTGAAAATGGTAGAATTTTGTGGAGTTATTTCTATAGAATGTATTGTAAGCCCTGGAGGGTGAATGGGGCAATAAACTGAAATGTCAGCAATGTTCTTAGGCTTTTGAACACAATAGCATTATGAGATATAGAGACCCATGATCCCTGCCAAGGACAGTTAAGAAACAGAACCCACTGCAATTTCCTGACACTCCTTGGAGCTGCACACACTCCCTGCATGCCTTCATACTGTCACCAGATGTATGTCTGAAGATCCTTTGGGTTTTCTTTCCACACTTTGATACTCTTTGATACTTATATATGGTAAAATATGAAATAAAGGCTATGTGAAGTCTCCTGCTTTTATGCTTGCTCGCAGAGAGTCCTGCACATCTGCTCAGTCTGGTGTCTAAGAACTTCTTCTTGAGTGCACGACAACAGAATTTCATTTCCATGATTAGCTACTGATCAGTTGGCTTTGAGTCAATCAAAATGAAGATTATCCTAGGTATCCCTGACCTAAAGGGGTGAGCCCGTAGGAGTGGGCACTTCCTGAAGTCAGAGAGATTAGAAGCCGCCATACTGTGAGGGGGCATGTGGCTAGGAACTGAAGGGAACCCATAGGAGCTGAGAGCATTCCCTGGCTATCAGCTAGCAAGGAGGTGGGGACCTCAGTCCTACAGCCATAAGAAATTGGATTCTACTAACAACCATGTGATCTTGGAAGAAGACCACTGAGTCTCAGGAGAGATCATAGCATGGCTCACAGTTTGATTTTAGCCTGATGAGACCCTGAGCAGAGTACCAAACTGACCCATGCCTGGACTTCTGACCCACAGAACTATGAGATAATAAATGTGTTGTTTGCACTAAATTTGCAATAATTTTTTATGCAACAATAGAAAATGAATACACTATCTCATTTTTCATTTTTATGATTGTTCATGCATAAGCACTACATTTTTTTCCCACATGGAATGAGTTATTTACACTTTTTTTGCTTCCTTGAACAATGCTACTGTGAGCACCTTGTAAATTACTTCTGGTGCACTTGTTCAAGAGTTTCTCTAGGATTAGAATTGTTAAACATGTGAGTATTCATCTTTATAAGGTAATGCCAAATTGCAAAAGTTGTTGCAAAGACTGTTTTTTTAAAAATCAATAAAGTTAATAAACCTCCACTACACAAAAAGAAAAAATATCAGGAATTAAAGAGGGCATCACAACAGATTCTTCATAGGCTCAAAAGCTAATAAAAGCTAAAAAAAAAAAAGACTTTTTTATGCCAATGAATTTGACAAAATCAGATGAACTGGACAAGTACTTTGAACACCAGAATTATCAAATTATAAGAAAATATAAAAATCTAAATATATCAACTAAAGAAATTAGATTTGAAATCATAAATGAGAAGGAATTTCAAGGTCTACATGGTCTTACTAGTGAATTTGATCAACCTTAAACAAAAGTATACTAATCCTACAAAGAAACAAACCTTTCAGAAAAGAGAAGGGGACACTTCTTCACTCATTTAAAAAGGCTATAATTATCCTAATACTAAAACCAAACAAAGACATTAAACTTCTAAACTCATTATGAGACAAACATAGCCTTGATGTCAAAAGCGACAAGAACATTACAAGAAAATAAAGTTACAGACTCTCATGAACACAGATGTAAAAATCCTTAACTAATTTTTAGCAAATTGATTACAGCAATATATGAAAAGAAAAATATACTATGACCAAGAGTGGCTTATCCCAGGAATGCAAGGTTACTTTAGCATTTGAAAATCAACAGAGGAAATATACCACATAGACAGAACAAAACAGGAAACTCTTATGATGGTTTCAACTGATACCAAAAAAGCAACTGACAAGATGCAACAACCCTTCACAAACTAGGAATAAAAAGCTTATCTCTGAAAAGCCTATAGCAAACACAATAGTTAATGTAAAAGACTGAATACTTTCATCTTAATATTGGAACAAGATGGGGTGCTTGGGTGGCTCAGTCAGTTAAGCACCTGACTTTGGCTTAGGTCATAATCTCAACAGTTTATGAGTTCCAGCTCCACACTGACCTCTGGGCTGACAGCTCAGAGCCTAGAGCCTGCTTCTGTGTCTCCCTCTCTCTGTCTTCCTTTAAGCCATTCATGCTCTGTCTCTCTCTCTCAAAAATAAATAAACATTAAAAAATTTTTGTTTTATTTTGGAAACAAGACAAGGATGTATGCTTCCACTGCTTCTTTTCAACATTGTACTGGAGGCCCTAATCAGTGCAAAAGAGGAAAAAATTAAAAATAAAACCCACATAGTTTAGAAAAGTAACCGTGTCATGTATATAGAAAGTTTAGAGCAATCTACAGATAATTTACTAGACTATAATAAATGAATTCAAGAAGGTCATGTGATACAAGGTCAATACAGAAATCAGTTATATTTTTTATAAATAAGCAACAGTTGGAAAATAAAAGTAAAAACAATTCAATTTATGATATTCAAAATATGATATACTCAGATATAAGTTTAACGAAAGATGTGTAAGATTTATACACTGAAAACTAGAAAACATTGCAGAGAGAAATTGAAGAAGTTTAAATACATGGAGAGCTATACTATGTTCATGGACTGAAAGACTCACTATTGTTAAGATATCAGTTATCTCCAAATTGTTCCTTTGTGTCTTTAGAAGAAAACATAGGACAATAGCTTTGCAACACTGAGAACATCTTGATGTAACAGTAAAAAATGTTAATTTTATTAAATCTTGACACTTGAGTATACATCTTTTTACTATTCTGTGTAAATAAATAGGAAGTATGCATAAATCATTTGTGCTAAAAACCAAAGCATGATGGTTGTCTCAAGAAAAAGCGCTTGTACAACTATTTCATTTGTGAACTGAAGTAATACCTTTTCAAAAAAATAGAACAGCACTTTTACTGTATTCAAAGTACTTTGAATGGATTCAAATTGAATGAAAGACCTAAATTGAAACAGGAAACCATTAAAATCCTAGAGGAAACCACAGGCAGCAACCTCTTTGACCTCAGCTGCACAACTTCTTACTAAACACATTGCAGGAGGCCAAGGAAACAAAAGCAAAAATGAACTATTGGGACTCATCAAGATATAAAGCATCTGCACAGCAAAGGAAACAATCAACAAAACTAAAAGAAAACCTATGGAATGGGAGAAGATATTTGTAAATGACGAATCTGATAAAGGGTTAGTATCCAAAATCTATAAAGAAATTCTCAAACTTCATACCCAAAAAAACAAATAACCCAGTTAAAAAGTGGACAGAAGACATGAATAGACACTTTTGCAAAGAAGACATCAAGATGGCTAACAGATATTGTATGGTTTCACTCATACATGCATTTGAAGAAGCTTGGGGGAAGGGAATGGGGAAAAAATAGTTATAAACAGAGAGGGAGGGAGGCAAACCATAAGAGACTCTTAAATACAGAGAACAAACCGAGAGTTGAAGGGAGAGGGGAAACGGATGATGGGCATTGAGGAGGGTACTGGTTGAGATGAGCACTGGGTGTTGTATGTAAGTGATGAACCACGGGAATCTACCCCACAAAACCAAGAGCACACTTGACATACTGTATGTTAGCCAATCTGACAATAAATTATATTTTTAAAAACTCCCTGTTATATTCTTAAAACTTATTGAAGACTCCAAAGAGATCTTTTTAACGTGGTTATACCTGTTGATATTTACTGTTTTATGAATTGAAACTGAGAGGGGCATCTGGATGGCTCAGTTGGTTCAGTGTCTAACTCTTGATTTTGGCTCAAGTCATAATCTCACAATCATGAGATCAAGCCCTGAGTTGGGCTCCATGTTGGGTGTGGAGCCTGCTTAGGATTCTCTCTCTCCCTCTTCCTCTGCCCTTTCCCCACTCACACTGTCTAAAAAAATTTTAATTAAAACAGAATTTAAAAAATATTTATCAATTCATTTAAAAATAACAATAATAAATCCATTGTATGTTAACATAAGTAGCATTTTTTAATATTTTATTTTTATTTATTTTGAGAGAGAGCGAAAGAGCACAAGCAGAGGATGGGCAGATAGAAAGGGAGAGAGAGAATCCCAAGTAGGCTCCATGCAGTCAGTGCAGAGTCCGACTCGGCAATGGATCTCACCAACTGTGAGATGATGATCTTAGCCAAAATCGAGAGTTGGAGGCTTAACCGACTGAGCCACCCAGATGCCCCAACACAAGGATCATTGTCACTAAAATAATTATATTTCTGAAACAAAAAATTTGGGACAGTAGCATTGTTATACAGTTTTGCAAATCTTTTTAAAGTCTGACTTAATGAAGATAGCTGAACCTGTTTCTTTCTGAAGTATATGAAGAATACCCTACCTCAAGCAGATACATTATTGTAAAGGGAGGAGCATCCTCAGGTGTGAAACAATATCAATGATTTTTTCATACTCTCTTAAAATCCATTGGTCTATATTGTGCTTTGAGTAGAACTTTCATTCAGGCATGATTTTTAAAATACCCTGCATGGGAATGTAAACTGGTGCAGCCACTCTGGAAAACAGCGTGGAGGCTCCTCAAAAAATTAACAATAGAACTCCTCTTTGACCCAGCAATAGCACTGCTAGGAATTTACCCAAGAGATACAGGAGTGCTGATACATAGGGGCCCATTGTACCCCAATGTTCATAGCAGCATTTTCAACAATAGCCAAATCATGGAAAGAGCCTAAATGTCCATCAACTGACGAATGGGTCAAGAAGATGTGGTTTATATACACAATGGAATACTACATGAGAATACAATGAGAAAGAATGAAATTGGGTCATTCGTAGCGATGTCAATGTGGGTGTCATGTGCTAAATGAAGTAAGTAAGGTAGACAAGTTCAGATACCATATGTTTTCACTCATAAGTGTAACAGGAGGAACTTAAGAGAGGACCATGGAGGAGGGGAATAGGTAAAAATAGTTGGGGAGAGGGAGGGAGGCAAACCATGAAAGACTCTTGAATACTGAGAACAAACTGAAGGCTGATGGGGGAGGGAGAGAGGGAAAGGGGGCTGATGGGCATGTAGGGCACTTGTGGGGATGAGCACTGGGTGTTATATGGAAACCAACTTGACAATAAACTATAAGTGAAAAAAATAAAAATAAAAAATGATAAAATAAAATACCATGCATTGGTCATTTGAGAAATACTGGTTCACTGGTGTTCCAAATATTGATACATTTATTATGTATTATACAGATATTCCAAATAGTAACACAGTTAATTACATAATATAAAAAAATCACATCCAAAAATATGATCACCAATCTCAATCAGAATTTTACTACTAGCAACAAATAATGTCAGTTTTATTTTTCTCTGTCATACTTATTTCTGTTGGTTTTAAGAAAAAGTCTGCCAAATATGTTTTTTTAATTGAAATTTCAGTTAACATATAGTGCAATATTGGTTTTAAGGAGTAGAATTCAGTGATTCATCACCTACATACAACACCCAGTGCTCATCATAACAAGTGCCCTTCTTAATAACCATCACCCAACTGGCCAATCCCCCACCCACCTTCTCCATCAACCCTCAGCTTACTCTTGTGGTTTGTTTCCCTCTCTCCTTCCTCCCCCAACCCATATGTTCATCTCTTTTGTTTCTTAAATTCCACATATGAGTGAAATAATGTGTTGTCTTTCTCTGATTGACTTATTTCACTAGCATAATACATTCTAGCTCCATCCATGTTATTGCAAATGGTAAGATTGCATTATTTTTGATGGCTGAAGAACATTCCAGTATATATATGCCACATCTTCTTTATCCATTCATCAGTCAATAGACTGTTGGGCTCTCTCCTAATGAGGCTATAAACTTCAGGGTGTATGTACCCCTTTGAACCTGTATTTTTGTATCTTTTGGGTAAATACCAGGTAGTAAAATTGCTAGATGATAGGGTAGTTCTATTTTTGCCTTTTTGAGAAACCTCCATGATGTTCTCGAGTGGCTGGACGAGTTTGCATTCCCACCAACAGCGCAAGAGGGTTCCCCTTTTTCCTCATCCTTGCCAACACCTGTTGTTTCTTGTGTTGTTAATATTGGCCATTCTGATGGGTGTGAGGTGGTATCTCATTGTAGTTCTGATTTGTATTTCCCTGATGATGAATAATGTTGAGAGCATTTTTTCATGTGTCTGTTATCCACCTGTATGTCTTTTATGGAAAAGTGTTTATTCATGTCTTCTGCCCATTTCTTCACTGGATTATTTGTTTTTTTAGGTATTAAGTTTGGCAAGTTCTTTATAGATTTTGGATAGTAGCCCTTTAACCAATATGTCATTTGCAAATATCTTTTCCCATTCCATTGGTTTCCTTTTAGTTTTGTTGATTGTTTCCTTTGCAGCACAGAAGCATTTTATCTTCATGAGGTCCCAATAGTTCATTTTTGCTTTTAATTCTCTTGCCTTTGGAGACGTGTCGAGCAGGAAATTGCTTTCTTCTCTAGGGTTTTGATGGTTTCCTGTCTCACATTTAGGTCTTCCATCCACTTTGAGTTTATTTTTATGTATGGTATAACAGGGATTCTGATACCAAATAATTTGAGAACTGCTACAGTAGGACACTGCTTCAATCCCACTAAGTGTTGTCACTCAGCTGCCATGATAAATGAGATTTCAAAAGGCCATTATTCCATTTTATAATGGCAGCTGCAGAGTGATGGAGAACATGGTAAAACCAGTAAACTCCACCAGCATGAGCACATGGCTCATAAATATTTTCTATAAAATGAACTCTCATTAGAAGATTGTGTAGGGACACCTGGGTGGCTCAATCGGTTGACTATCTAACTTTGGCTCAGGTTGTGATCTCATGGTTAGTGAGTTTAAGCCCCACATCAGGTTCCCTGCTGTCAGTATGTCAGCACAGAGCTTACCCTAGATTCTCTGTCCCCCACACCTCGTCCTTCCCTTGCTTGCACTCTCCCCAGGACTCCCCCCCCCCGAAAAAAAAAGAAAAGAAAGAAAGAAAAAGAAAAGAAAGGAACAAGACTGGGTAGAATATCATGGCAGTCAATATGGCAACCCAGCAGCCCGTGGATGATGGTTTTGGAATCTCACCATCTGAAGGACTTTCCTTAGAGCAGATACAACTTAACTCTTTGTAATATTTTGTCTTCATTTTTTCATATTTTACAAAACTGATACTTTTATTGCTAATAACACTATTTTTCTTCATCCTTGTATAACCTCTACTTGAATTTGGTTTTCTAGGCATTTCTTAAGTGTATAATAAAGGGGAAAAAAGAGTTTTCATTGTATTATAGGGGCAATGGGAAAATCTTATTGATCAGAATAAACTGGAGCATAGTTATTTGGTTTTCCACTAATTTGTCAAACTTTATAGGAGAAAAAGGAAAGATAGATGGTGTTATGGGTGGAATTGTAATTGTGTCTCTCAAAAAAAGATATGTTGAAGTCTTAACAGTTATAATCTCCAAAACATTAGGAAATAGTGGAGAAAACAGGCATATCTGCCCAATTTCTGGTTTTTAATAGAAATTACTTCAGTATTTCACCATTTAGTTTGATATTTACAGTTCTTAAGGAATTTTGAAATATGCCATACATCCTGAATAGTATATGTAACATATATGTATACTTCAGCAAATAACTACAAAGTAAAGATCTATATGAACACTATATAAGATTTTTTAAGATTTAAGCACATGTAATATATATGTATAATTTAACAAATAATTATAAAGCAAAGATCTCTGTGACACTATAAGAATAAAATTTTTAAGATTTTTTTTGAAGATTATCAGCCCTAGGAATGTACACCACTCCATTATATGAACCTTGTTCCTTCCCCTCTTATAATAACCCAAGCTGCCCTAAAATTCTTACTGATTTCCTTGCTTTCTTTATGGTTTTACCACTTATAATGCATCTCTGAATAAATAGTCCTGTTTGCCTTTACTTGAACTTTATATGAATAATGTATTACATATAATTTTGTTCAATATTATACTTAAGATTCATTCATGTTATTCTATATGACTATATTTTATTCATTTGCATTGATTATATTCACTTCACAGTATGTATATATCAAAATTTATCTTTCTATTTCTACTGCACATAGCCATTTGAGTTATTTCCTGATTTTGGTTGTTACAAATAGTGTTACCATGAATATTCTTGTACATTTATTTTTGTGCAATGAGTATGAGTTTCTCTAAGATAAATACCTAGTGGAATTCTCGGCTGAATTAACTTTACCATATAATGGGTCACTGAAACTCTTCCTAAAATGAGAGTCCTTATTGTTCAACATTATTGCCAATACTTCATTTATTGGACATCTTAATTTTTCCCATTCTGATACCTGTTTTAATGGTACTTTTCATTGTGGCTCTAATTTGCATGATTACTATTAAGGCTGAGAAACTTAGAGATTTAGATTTCCTCTTCTGTCAAGTTGCTGTTCTATTCTTTTGCTCATTTTCCTATCAGAATGATTTTTTTCTTTTTATAATATAGGATACTAGGATTTTGCTGTTCGTATGCATGGCAAATACTTTTCCAACTTTGTGGATTGTGTTTTAATTCCTAACAGAGTTTTGATAAAGCTCACAATTTTAATATAATTGTATTTATCAACTTTTTATAGTTATAGTTATGCTTTTCATATCTTATTTTTAAAAATCCTCTATCATCAATACATTGTTCTGTACTATTTTATAAAAGATTTATAGTTTTGCCTTTCACATTTAGTACTTTAATGGGAACTGATTTTTGCATATGGTTGGTGGGGATAAAACTTCATTAATTTTCTATATAGATAGCTAATCATCCCAGCTCTACTATATATAATATAATATAATATAATATATAATATAACATATAAGATCTATCTTATGATCCCAGTATTCACTTCTGTATTTTGGGCCCTTTTTTGAGTTCTCTTTCCTTTTCCACTGGTGTATTTATTTGTCTCTGTGTTACTAATAGGAAATCTTAATTACATAGTTTTATAATAAATCTTGATGTCTGGTTGACAAGATCATTTGCTTGTTCTTTTTTTAATGTTTATTTATTCTTGAGAGAGAGAGAGTGAGCATGAGCAGAGGAGGGGCAGAGTGAGAGGGAGACATAGAATCCTTAGCAGGTTCCAGGCCCCAGCTGTCAACACAGAGCCAGACATGGTGAATTGCGAGATCATGACCTGAGCCAAAGTCGGATGCTTAACCGACTCAACCACACAGGTGTCCCTACCTTGTTCTTAGCTTCAAGAGTAGCTTGGCCACAGCAACTTCTTACTCAACACATCTCCGGAGGCAAGGGAAACAAAAGCAAAAATGAACTATTGAGACCTCATCAAAATAAAAAGCTTCTGTACAGTGAAGGAAACAATCAGCAAAACTAAAAGGCAACCGATGGATGGGAGAAGATACTTGCAAACGACGTATCAGATCAAGGGTTAGTATCCAAAATCTATATAAACTTATCAAACTCAACACCCAAAAAACAAATAATCCAGTGAAGAAATGGGCTAAAGACATGAACAGACACTTCTCTAAAGAAGACATCCAGATGGCCAACAGACACATGAAATGATCCTCAACATCATTCATCATCAGGGAAATACAAATCAAACCACAATAAGATATCACCTCACACCCATCAGAATGGCTAACATTAACAACTCAGGCAACAACAGATGCTGGCAAAGATGAGGAGAAAGAGGATATTTTTTGCACTGCTGGTGGGAATTCAAACTGGTGCAGCCACTCTGGAAAACAGTATGAAGATTCCTCAAAAAATTAAAAATATAACTATGCTATGAATGAGCAATTGCACTACTAGGTATTTATTCAGGGGATACAGGAATGCTGTTTGGAAGGGACACATGCATCCCAATGTTTATGGCAGCACTATCAACAATAGCCAAAGAATGGAAAGAGCCCAAATGTCCGTCGATGGATGAATGGATAAAGATGTGAGAAACACACACACACACACACACACACACACACACACAATGGAGTATTACTCTGCAATCAAAAAAGAATGAAATGCCATTCCATGAAATCCTGCTTCCCACCAGGAAAGGGAAGCAAAAATAATACAAAAACAGGGAGGGGGTGGCTAAATGGGTAAGAGGCATTAAGGAATCTACTCTTGAAATCATTGTTGCACTATATGCTAATATGGAGGTAAATTTAAAAAATTAATAAAAAAATAATAGCAAAAATCCCCCACAAAAAAACAACATCAAAAAAGAGAACACTATAGAGTATTTAAAAAAGAGTAGCTTGGCATTTTTTGGACCATTTTACTTATACATAAACAACTGACATCTTTACAATAGGCTACCAATTCATAAGCATGGTATATTACTCTCCATTTATTCAGGTCTTTTAAAATTCTTCTCAGTAGACTGCTGTTATAAATTTATGTTTTTTAATTAAGTATATCCAAAGGGTACTTTGTTAATCTTTTAATTTTGATTCTATAATGATCATGTGTATTCTCCACTCCATATATTGGTGTGTGTGTGTATATATATATATATGTATATATACATATTTAGATCAAATACACATAGTATATTTCTAAATGTGAGACCTCAGGTAAAAGAGTTTAAGAAAAATAAAATAGTCACAATATACTGATTTTTCAATCTGACAATTGATTAATTTTTACTTTTCACTTTTCCCTGCTTTATTGGTCACACTTTTCCAGGAAATCAGAATGAACAGAATAGAATAGAATAGAGTAGAATAGATAGAGTAGAAAAAGAGATTAGACGTTGCTTCTCAACCTTTTGGCAAAGACAAGTGTAGAAAAAGAGACTTATTCTGAGCGATTGGCTGGCATGATTATGGAGGCTGAGAAATCCCATGATCGGCTGTCTGCAAGCTGGAGTCCCAGAAAAGCCAGTGGTGTTTTCCATTCAAACTCAAAAGCCTAAGAACCAGGGGAGCCAGTCGTGTACACTCCAATCTGAGTCTGAAGACCCAAGAACCAGGAGCACCAATGTCTTAGGTCAGGAGAAGATGGACGTTCCAGTTCAGAGAATGAAAATTTACCCTACCACTGCAGTTTTGTTCTGTTTGGGCCTTCAACAGAATGTTGAAGTCTGGGTCTTCAACAATGCGCCACATTGGTGAGGGTGATCTTCTTTACTCAATTCATGGATTCAAATTCATCTGGAAACATCCTCAAAGACACATCCAGAAATAAGCGATCTGACCAGACACCCTGCTCTGCTCCATATACACTTTATCTGTGTCGGGTCTGCTATCTTCTCAGTGGAGCCAAGATTCCTTTCAGATTATTTTGCAAAGGGCTGCTAGATAGGAGCCTATACCTCAAACTCTTTTCCCCAACTCTCCATTTTTGTGATAGTTTATTTGCTTTGGAGTCTAACCAAATACTTGGAGTCTTTTTTAAGGAGATAGGATGTGGTCACATTTGTCATTTTCTTTATTTTAAAGTTTTTATTTATTTATTTTTAGAGGGAGTACAAATGGGGGACAGGCAGAGAGACTCCCAAGCAGGCTCTGCATTGTCAGTATGGAGCCTGATGTGGGGATCCATCTTATGAACCATGATATCACGACCTGAGCTGAAATTAAGAGTTGGACCCTCAACCAACTGAGCCACTGGGCACCTCCAAATACTTGAATTTAATTGAAATGCAACTTCCCCAAGTGCTCTATGCCTATAAAAATCTTTCTACTTCAGAGATAATTTTTTTCTATTTCCTGAGCAGAATCACACTAATTTTTTTCTACCATAAGGCACACTTATGTTGCTTCAGCATCCTCTGCAGAGCTGCCTTTACCTCCTGGTTCCTGAGGCTGTAGATGAGGGGGTTCAGCAAGGATGTGATCACACTGTACTGAATGGAAATCACTCGCTCCAACACTGAGCCTGAGGCAGGGCTGATGTACCTGAATAGAGCTGTCCCATAGAACAAGAGCACCACGGTGAGGTGGGAGGAGCAGGTGGAGAAGGCTTTGGCTTGGCCCTCAGAGGACTGGATGTTCAGAATGGCAGAAATGATTCTAGAGTAAGAGAAGAGGATCAGGGGAAGTGTCAGCAGCCCTAAAAATGAACAGGACACTGTGAGCAGAATCTCACTGACAATGGGATCAGTACATGATAGAGAAAAGAGTGGAGGTAGTTCACAGCTGAAGTGGAGGATGATGTTGGACCCACAGAAATACAACTTGTGGATGAAGAGACTATTCAGCAAGGAAATCAGAAATCCCACTGTCCAAGCTATGCTCACAACCACAATACAGAGAGATCTGTTTATGATCATGGTGTAGACCAGAGGGTGACAGATAGCAACATAGCGGTCATAGGCCATGGCCGACAGCAGACAAGCTTCTGTTCCCCCAGAGAGAGTGAAAAAGAAACTCTGAGTGATGCAGCCCCACAACGAGATGCTCTTCTTCTGAGATAAGAAGCTCTGTAGCATCTTGGGCACAGTGACTGAGGAGAAACTGAGATCCAGGAAGGATAGGTGTCCAAGGAAGAAGTACATGGGTGTGTGGAGGCGGGAGTCAACCCTGATCACCAGGATCATCACCAGATTCCCCATCAGGGTCAGGAGGTAAATCCCCAGGAACAGCACAAAGAACATGGTCTGCATCTGGGGGTCACTGGACAATCCCAGGAGGACAAACTCAGTAATCATACTGACATTTTTCATGGTTGCTTAGAGATTCTGTGCCTCAAAAGAAATGATTTTTCCACTTGGTAAGACATTGATCTGAGTCTTTCTCAGTGAACAGGAGTTTTCTACTTGCAGATGATATGCCTCCGTACCTATAGACCAAAACAGGAAACTCAAGATAAGGAAGTGTCCTCTCAGTACAATCTCTTCATTTGTCCTTCTTTTCTAACTACTAGTGCTATCTTGCCATGATCTCTATACCATCACCCTACTTTATGACTTTTTAAATAAAAATACCACACACATGCAAGTCAGGTACACCCTGGAATCAAAAGAAGGGAGAAGAGCCCCAGTGGCTAAGCCTAGAAAACCTTTTATGGTTAAGGGCTAGGAAGCCCATGCACAAGTGATTTCTTCTCAGAATAGTAAGGTCATAGACTTACAGGAACTGAGGAGCATTGCATAGTAGACTTTAAGCCCTTCATTTTACAAATGAGGAGAATTCATTGCCTAAGTTCTCATATGAAAGTAATGTTGAGGTTGGGACTAAACCAGATGTTCCAACTCGTCTGATATGCTAGTGCATCACAACTGCTAAATTTTGTGTGGTTTCGGGATCACAAGCAACTTTGCTAGTAGGGAGTTCACTTAAATTATATTTTAATATTCCTTGGCTGTGATACTTAGCCAGTGGTATCTATAGTTCTGTATCAGCTGGTATTGAAGTGGAAAGAGAACTAGTCTTAGAGTAGAGTAGAACCTTGAGTCTTAGCTCAAACATTCTATGGTATCATCTGGTAAAAGTTATTCAGTTTCCTTAATCCTTACCTTATTAATCTGTAAAACTGGGTAAATTAAATACTTTTATAAATAACAGAGCTCATAACATGCTGTGCAAAAATCAAATTTTTGTATGTATGAACAAAGACTGACACACAATACTGGAAAATAGAAATGATTTCTCTATTGGGTAGTAGGTTTATGGGCATTTTTTCCCCCTTTTAAACAGTTTCCCTAATGTTGGGAAATTATTTTTCCATTGATTACTTCTCTCTTTTCTGTAAAGAAATGACTTGGGGACTTTCAGGAAACTCTCAGTCTAGTTTTGTTTCCTCCAGAGAGAAAGGCAAAGAGAAAATTGGATTCAAGTGAGAGAAAAGCCCCAGGGCAAAGGAAACTGAACTCCTAAAGAGCAAGTTCTTTGGTGGTCTCTTCCCCATCACCACTGGGCATCTCAGTAGCTTGGTTCTACTTGGTACATGGGACTGAACCTGGTGCCCTTTTGAAATCCCTCATACCCAGGATTCCAGAACACTTCCAGGGCTGTGTTTTCAAAGTGTGTTGAGTGGAACCCTATGTATTCTGCTGTAGTGCTTTAGGGACCACTCTAAGTGGTGAGGGGGTGAACAGTTAGAGGAATCTTTGGGCTCTCACATCCATCTCAATTGCCTCAGCTCTTCTTACATCTATTTATCATACTTGATTTGGTGGTAGGTTTTCATTGAAGCAAAGGATTTCATTAATAAAAAACTTTCTAAAACTCAGCAAACTATGTATTCCATTGTGAAAAGGACTGTGAATCTCTCTCTCTCTCTAGTCTTTGTCTTTTTCATCTTCAATGTCTCAGGAAATCTCCTTCCTACTCTTCATCTGGCTTTGTGGCCAGGAACACATTCCCATTTAAAATAAAAGCCTCAATTTGACAATCAACTATTTAAATAAACAAACAAACAAATAAATAAATAAAATAAAAGACTCACTTTTTTATGCGTGTCCAGAACCTGAAACAGAACAGGAAAACCCCACACGGACAAAAGGCATAAGACTTAATCTTCTAGCTCAACTATTATCTGACTAGAAGTAGCAATGTCTTTGAGAAAGTTACTCTCCTAATCTGGGTCTGGTTTAAACTACAGGGACTTGGGTCAGAGATCTCCCTACAAATCTCTCCCAGTTACATATATCAATGTGCCTCTAAGCCTCTCACCAACCTTCCTGAGCAAGACCGCTCTTGATCTGTGTGTCTTCTGGTTTTCCAGCCAGGCTGCCTACCACAGGACACTGTTGCAGGAAGGAGATGTGGCTCCAACAGCTGGACATGAGAGCCAGGCCCCATGAAAAGTAGACCTTGTTTTCTAGCCAGTAATGTGAGCAGAGATAGATACAGACAGGCAGCGGTTAAGAGCCAAAGTGTTCTGGTGTGGGTCTTTCTGGAGGAGACTCTCTTATGAATTGGATTTTTCTCTTCTTTTTTTCCCCCTTTACTCCCTGAGTTTTGAGGAGAGCTCCTGGCCAGTTTGTCTGACTTATATTTCTTCTTTCATTAAATCCCCAGGATCTTATGCCAGGTGGGCCCTGGGGAGGACTGGGGAAGAGAGGCTCCAGAGAGTCAATATTGTTCACTGCCCACGGGAGAGGCAGCATTAACCAGAACCAAAGGGGCTACTGGTCCTAGGACAAAGTGGCTACTGACAATGGCTATTGCCAAAAGAGGTCTGGCCGAGAGCATACAAGTGCAGAAAGTTCCTGGCCACAAATTGATTTACTAATTAAGAAGCAGGGGTTCAGGAGGTTCTGTAAAGATTTCTGTCATGTCTCTGACAGCTCTTGGATTTTTAATGTAAATATGTACACACACACACACACACACACACACACACACACAGAGCCAGGTCTACACAATTTAAAAGTTCATTACTATGAAGACATTTACTCCTTTCTCAATTCTTGCTTCTCCAGCTTTCAGCTCAGGGTCTTGCCTCCTACTTCACAGAGAAAATGTTCCTTACTCTAATTTTGTTGTATGGCTCTCTATTGGCCTTAGCACTGTTGTTGCTCAAGTTTTTTCCACTTAAAAGTGTAGTGGGCAGAATTAATAGCCCCTCCTCCTCCAAGGGAGTCGTCTTTCCTAGGGCCAGTATTGTGGCAGGAAAGTACCTATTTTGGTAAGAAAACATGTACAGACACAAGAAAAAGTGAAATGAAAACTTTGGTCCACATCTACAAACTAGAAGTTACTGCTTTGTTACAGGGCACTAGAGAGAGGCTAACTAATTGGAGGATATAAGAAAGCATATCAGACTGCTGCTGGATTTCCCAACCACTTCCATGTCTTTCCTTCCCTTTGCAGCCACATTTTTTGAGAGGGAGGAGTATACTCTAAACTGTAGTCTCTTCCTCATTCACTTCTTAATCCACTTTAATCTCTCTCTTTCAGTTCCTTCGATTCCCCCCAGGGACACTTTATCTACTATATTCAGAAGCCCATGAGAGGCATTAACTGTGGTGGACTCAGGTGAAGGTTCTGCCTTGGTTCCCAGAAGACTGGATACCTAGGATGTTTCTGGACTAGGAAAAGAGGCTTAGGGATAGTTTACAAGCCCCAGAAATGGAAATGACCTCACAAATATTAACTTACAAATAGAGTAAGATCTATATTGGATGAAGGAGGAGTGGAGACAGCTCAGAGTTGGAGAGAGGCTACTGGACCTACAGAAGGAGAAGTTTAATTATCAGTCAGCCTAGGTCAATTATGCTGTGATAATAAGTGACCCAAAAATTCAGTGGCTACCAACAATAACAATTCACTTATCATGTTACATGTCTCTTAAGACACTGTGGCTTAGTTATTACATAGTCTTTACTTCAAGACCTAGCCTTATGGAGCTTTTATTTTTTATTGTGGTTGTATTTAATATGACTTATGGGGTGTTTAAGAAGTAAATTAAATCTATGCAACTGAGAAACAATGATAAAATCTTGAGGAATTATGTTTCAGATATTTTTAAAAGCTTTTATTAAAATTCCAGTTAGTCAACATTATATTAGTTTCAGGTGTACAATATAGTGATTCAACACTTCCATATATAACATCTGGTGCTCATTAGAGCTATCCTGCACAAAGCAATTTCCATATTTAATGTAATCCCTATCAAAATACCACCAGCATATTTCACAGAGCTAGAACAAACAATCCTAAAATTAAAAAAAAATTTAATGTTTTTATTTATTTTTGATACAGAGAGAGACAGAGCATGAGAGGGAGAGAGGCAGAGAGAGAAAAAGACACAGAACCGGAAGCAGGCTCCAGGCTCTGAGCTGTCAGCACAGAGCCTGATGCGGGGCTCGAACCCACGAATGTGAGATCTGACCTGAACTGAAGTCGGAGGCTTAACCAATGAGCCACCCAGGTGCCCCAAACAATCCTAAAATTTGTGTGCTACTACAAAAGACCCTGAATAGCCAAAGCAACCTTGAAAAAGAAAAGCAAAGCTGGAGGCATCCCAATTCCAGACTTCAAGTTATACCAAAGCTGTGGTGGTACTGAAGCAAAAATAGACAATAGATCAATAGAACAGAATAAAAAACTCAGAAATGAACCCACAACTATCTGATCAGTTAGTCTTTGACAAAGAAGAAAAGACTATCCAATGGGGAAAAGACCATCTTTTCAATAAATGGTGTTGGGTAAACTGGACAGCTACATTCAAAAGAATAAAACTCAACCACTTTCTTACACACACAAAAATAAATTCAAAATGGATGAAATACCTAAAAGTGAGACCTGAAACCATCAATGTCCTAGAGGAGAACACAGGGAGTAACCTCTTCAACATTGACCATAACAACTTCTTTCTAGGTATGTCTCCTGAGGCAAGGGAAACAAAAAGCAAAAATAAACTATTGGGACTTTGTCAAAATTAAAAGCTTCTATGACATGAAGGAAACAATCAACAAAATAAAAAAGCAACTTATAGAATGGGAGAGGATAATTGCAAATGACATATCTGATAAATCTATAAAGAACGTATACAACTCCGCACCCAAAAAGTAAATAATCCAATTAAAAAATGGGCTGAAGACATGAATAGATATTTTTCCAAACACATATAGATGGCCAACAGACACATGAAAAAATGTGCAAATCACTGATTCCACTCAGGGAATTACATATCAAAACTACAATGAGATACCACCTCACACCTGTCAGAATGGCTAACATTAACAACACTAGAAACAGCAGGTGTTGGCAAGGATGTGGAGAAAGGGGAACCCTCTTGCACTGTTGGTGGGAATGAAAACTGGTACAGCCACCGTGAAAAACAGCATGAAAGTTTCTCAAAAAGTTAGAAACAGAAGTACAAGGTTATCCAGTAATTTCACTACTAGATGTTTACCCAAAGAATACACTAGTAACTCAAAGGGACACATGCACCCTGGCTCCCAGTTCCTCCCAGCTTGATTTCGAAGACTTTTTCATCTTTTGTTCTTCCTCTCCTGCTAGGATACACTAAACTTACCACTTGTATTTTATATTGTACCCCATGGAGAAAAATCTTACTTCCCTTCATTTTTTCCTTCCTTACCCCAAATCTCATTTCACACATTCTCGATCCCAACCTCACTTACTTAAGCTTTACTCATAAGATAATAACTATTATTTATTTAATGAATAATTTATGCAAGACACTACAATAAGGTCTGTATATGCTTTTGATATCATTTAATCCTTATAAAACCTGCAACAAAGGTATTAATGACCCCATTTCTGTGGGTCAGAAAGATTAAGTGACATACTCAGTCATAGACCTTATAAAGTGGTAGAATTGGGACTCACTCACAAGGCCCTCTGAGTCCCAATACCATGCTCTTCCTACTTTGCAGCACTGTAGAAGTTTGCTTATTGGTAAGCCTTTGCTGGTTTGGAGACTATGCTTTCTCCTGGGGGAACTTAGGAACCCAGACAGAACTTGGATGGTCCTGAGAATTTGAGCCACTGGTTATGTCTGGAAATTCTTCTTACCTAGGATGTCTGAATGCTCACAGAGATACAGGTATCAGGGATATTATCTCTTGCAACAGAAATGAGGACTTTTGGGCCAGGGAAAATTCCAAGAAGAAACAACTAAAGAAAAAGCCAAATTGAACACTAAAAGCGATTAAAAGGCTGAAAGAAAGAGAAATCTACAGAGGTGGGGAAATTAGTGTGTCAGAGATGATCCTTCTAATTTTCTCTCTCCTGTTTCCCTTCAGATGCTTCAGAAGCATCTGAAGAAGTCCTCGTGGTGATGCATCAAAAAGTGACTGTAGACGTGAAAGATTAGGATTTACTCATGCAAAGAGGAATTCTCTGGTCCTCTTTCCTAAAACTAGCAGCCCCTCCCCCCCCCCATCTTTCATGCTCTTCATTACACTCTTCCAAAAGCTACTTTTGTTATGTTTTGATCCCATCTGGAGCCAGATACCGGACTCAGTGAACCTTAGAAGTTCCTAATATTCTAGACTCTACTGCAAGTTTTTTAGAGTCTTTTTTGGGTTCCATGGAGATTCCTCAGGACCTCAGGAGCCACTACAGGCACTGAGAGGCTAATCAGTGTGTGGGCCTTCCTCCATCCCTACCTACATGTTCTATAATCACTACAGCTTTTCATTTTTCATTTATCATTTATCTGAGATAGTAGATAGATGTTTATATCTATATCTATATGTAAATATAGATATATAACATGGGGTTTTTTTCAATAAAAATATTTAGCTAATAAAATAGCTTTGAAAACAAATGACTTAGGGAATCTTTGAACTGAAGCAGGAGAAAGACACCCTCTTTGGTTTCCATATTCATGACTCCAGCCAGCCTCTTTCTTAAAAATGCTTTCAGGGTAGGGGCAAGATGGCGGAGAAGTAAGGAGCTCTGTAATCTCCGCCCACATGCAACAATCAAACTGAGAAGGACTGAAGCCACAGCACTCTGATCTGCAAGAGTGGGAAGAAAAACACACAGAATCTGCATAGATGACAGCCTCATAGGTGCCTGAGTGAGTGCAAATGGGCCAGGGCCGGAGGCTGTGAGGGGAGGAAGTCCCAGCCAGATGCAGAGAGCAGGAGAGAGCGCTCAGCGTGCCAGCAGAGAGCTGGGGAAAGCACTCAGCCCAGAGGAACATGGCCATGGAGAGTGGAGGAGAGCCGAGGGGAAGAGAGAGAGAGAGACTGAAAATGTTCATAGAGTGGTCTCCAGAGAAGAGAAAAACCTTGGCCCAGGACAGAGGGAGATATTATCATCCCATATATAACCGCTGGGCGTGAGGAGAGAAATTCATCCATCTTAGCTGGCTTATTCTTCCTTGGTCACCTCAGGGCACGCAGATTCTAGCCAATTCCAGGCAGTGCCAGGAGAAACAGCTCCCTGACTCCCACTACTCAATCCCCGCTAGAAAGCCACCCGCCTGCGGGAGTACATTACATTTCATCTTGGGTGATAGCATTAAAGTGCATGGACTAGAACTTGGAAATGAGGTGGGGTTTGGAAAAAAACAACTTGGCCAGCCCGAGGCACAGGGAGATCGGACTCAAAAGAGAGACTTAATCGCATGGTCTGAGAAATTCTTGGGGCGCTGCCATTCTTCTCCCCGCTCTCCTTGGGGAGCAGCACCCGAGGCCAGACCTACCGACACCAAACCACACCCACCCATGCTAGAGATCTGCCTTTTCTTTTTCTTATTTCTTCTTTTTCTTTTCCTTTTCCTTCTTTTCTCCCTTTCTCCTCTGGAGTCCGGGAGACCAGCATTGATGCACTGCCATGATAAGATCAATTCTTGCCATCCAGATATATTTTCCTTTATCTCATTCTATCTCTCCCTTCCACAGGTTTATGTTCTCAGGCTGTCCTTCTTCATCTTTTGTTGTTTCCGTTCCCTCTCCTCCCCTTTTTTTCTTTTCTTTAACTTTCTTTTCTTTTTTTTCTTTCTGCTTTTTAGTTTCCTTGTTTACTTGATTTGTCTGTGTGTTTGCATGCTTTTGTTCCCTGTGTGTATGTCTGTTTTCCTTTACAGGGCAACCTCAAGAAACAAGCCAAAGTACACAGGGTGGAGAGTCCCAAATATCTCTGAATAAGAGAAATAAAATAAAGGCACAAGAGAAACTGAGAGACACCATTAAAAGCACCCTTCCTGAATCAAAAGGCCCTGGACAGTCAATGGGCCTCCTTTAATAGGGCAATACTAACAGGTGCACAGTGCATAACGAGCTTTTAAAACTGACAAGAGACAGAAAGCTAGCCAAAATGACAAAACAAAAGAACTCTCCTCTAAAGAAATTCCAGGAAGAAGTCACAACCACAGAAATGCTTAAAACAGATATAAGCAACATAACTGAACAAGAATTTAGTACAGTCACTATCAAATTAATCGCTTGGCTTGACAAAAGCATGGAAGACATCAGAGAAGCTATTGATACAAAGACTAGGGACCTTCAAAATAGCTGTGATGAGTTAAAAAAAAAAGGCTATAAATGAGGTGCATAATAAAATGGAGGCAGCTACTGCACGGATTGAAGAGGCAGAGAGGAGAATAGGCGAATTAGAAGAAACAGAGCAAAAGAGGAAGCCACGAAAAAGAGAGAGAAATTGATACAGGAGCACAAAAGAACAATTCGAGGCATGAGTGATACAATCAAATGGAACAATATCCGTATCATAGGAGTTTCTGAAGAAAAAGAAAAAGAAAAAGGTCCTGAAGGGGTGCTTGATCAAATTATAGCCAAGAACTTCCACAATCTGGAATGAAATCCAAGAGGCACAGAGAACTCCCCGCAGACGTTACTTGAATAGACCTTTGGCACAACATATCATAGAGAAAATGGCAAACTATAAAAATAAAGAGAGAATTCTGAAAGCAGCTGGGGAAAAAGGGCCCTAACATACAAAACCACATCAGAGTGGTTACAGACCTACAGATCTAATGAAACTTGGCGGGCCAGAAGGAATGGCAGGAAATCTTCAATGTGATGAACAGGAAAAATATGCAGCCAAAAATCCTTTATCCAGAAAGTCTGTCATTCAGAATAGAAGGAGAAATCAAGGTTTTCCCAAATAAACAAAAATTGAGAGAATTCATCATCACCAAACCAGCCCTACAAAAAATCCTAAGAGGGACTCTATGACGGAAATGTTGCAAGGAATCCAAAGTACTAGAGACACCACTACAAACATAAACTATACAGAGAACACAATGAATCTAAACCCACATTTCTCAATAATAACACTGAATGTAAATGGACTAAATGTTCCAAGCAAGCGACACAGGGTAGCAGAATGGATAAAAAAAACAAAATCCATCTATTTGCTGCCTATAAGAGACTCCCCTTAGACATGAAAACACCTTCATATTGAAAGTCTATTTGAATTTCTATATTTCCCATGTGGTTTTTATGTTTAATATTAGGGGAGTAGAGCCAGTTAACATTTAGGGAGTTATCTGTTTTCATCTTGAGGTGCCCAATATGGGGATTTGGAATTTTTATACTAGTTATAAATGTCTGGCATAGTACTTTTGGTACATTGTGGCTTAACAAGGGCAGGTGTTAAAACTGCTTCCATGTCTAAGCAAAGAAAAGTGCCTATATATTGGTTTGTCCTGGTGGGGAAGAAAAGAGATAATTGGCTCCAGATACAGGTGTAGTTATTGTGGGTACTTTAAGGTTTGGAGCACTTACAAGGCTGTAGCAGAAATGGGCATCCCATGTGTCTGTGGCATACTCATTCTCAGATGTGCACACCTTTGACTACAGTTACAGAAGTGATCCTTTAGTTGTGACCCAATTCACTCTGGATAAGGGCAGAAACGGTTCACATTCCATTATTTGTAAAGTTACCTGCTGCTTGCTTTCATTATTTTTGACACACTCATTTTATTTGTATTTAAATGTTTTAGGCAACCTAAGAACAAATGTACAAGTAAAGATGCAGTAAAAACGAATTGCTTGATATCCATTACCTTATGTATATCAAGCACAGCAGCAAAACAAAAATCCCATGTATTTAACTTTTTTTAGGGTTTTTTTTTGTTTTGTTTTGCTTTTGTGATTTTTTTTTTTGTTTTGATACTTGCCTAACATGCATGTGCTGTAAAAATAGTTAACAGGGAAATAACTTGATGATGGCTAGCTTTGTTTAATGTCTTATGAAATTTTCATGAACAATCCAAGCATAATTGTTAAGAACACGTGTATTAAGTTCATGTAAGTGGAATAAAAGTTTTATGAATGGACTTTAAAAAAAAAAAAAGAAAGAAAGTAAAGGGATGGAGAAAAATCTATCATGCGACTGGAAGCCAAAAGAAAGCCAGAATAGCCATACATATATCAGACAAACTGCAGTTTAAAGTAAAGGCAGTAACAAAAGATGAAGAAGGACATTATGTAATAATCACAGGGTCTCTCCATTAGGAAGAGCTAACAATTATAAACATCTATGTGCCAAATTTGGGAGCACCCAAATACATTAAATAATCACATACAGAAACAATCTTATTGTGGGGCGCCTGGGTGGCTCAGTCAGTTAAGCCTCTGACTTCAGCTCAGGTTATGATCTCACGTTTGTGGGTTTGAGCCCCGCAACGAGCTCTGTGCTGACAGCTCAGAGCCTGGAGCCTGCTTCCGATTCTGTGTCTCCCTCTCTCTGCCCCTCTCCCTCTCATGCTCTGTCTCTCTCTGTATCAAAAATATATAAAAAACATTAAAAAAAAAGAAACAATCTTATTGATAAGAATGTGCTAATTTCAGGGGATTTTAATACTCCACTTATAGCAATGGACAGATCAACAAGAAAGAAAATCACTATGGAAACAATGGACCTGAATGACACATTGGAACAGATGGAATTGATAATTATATTTAGAACTTTGCACCCTAAAGCTAGAAAATTCACCTTCTTCTTGAGTGCACATGGCACATTCTCCAAGATAGATTACATACAGGGTCATAAAACAGCACTCCATAAATACAAATGAATTGAGATTATACCATGCACACTTTTCAGATCACAATTTGAAATCAATCACAGGAAAAAGTCTCGAAAACCTCCAAAAACGTGGAGGTTAAAAACCACCCTACTAAAGAATGATTGGACCAATCAGGCAATTAGAGAAGAAATTTAAAAGTATGGAAACAAATGAAATAAAAATACAACAATCCAAACACTCTGGGACACAGCAGAGGCAGTCCTGAGAGGAAAGTATATTGCAATCCAGGCCTATTTCAAGAAACTAGAAAAAACACAAATTCAAAATCTAACAGAGCACCTAAGGAACTAGAAGGGGAGCAACAAGAGTACCCCAAACCCAGTGGAAGAAGAGATATAATAAAGATCAGGGCAGAAATAAGCAATATAGAATCCAAAAAACAACTGAACAGATCAATGAAACCAAGAGTTGCTTTTTTTTTTTTTAAAGAAACAAAATTAACAAACCTCTAGTCAGGTTCCTCAGAAAGAAAACACAGAATACCCAAATAGGCAAAATCATGAATGAAAAAGGATCTATTGCAACCAATCCCTCAGAAATACAAGCAATCATCAGAGATTACTATGAAAAACTGTACGGCAACAAACTGAACAACCTAGAAGAAATGGACAAATTCCTAAACACACATGCACTACCAAAATTCAAATGGGAAGAGATAGAAAATCTGAACAAACTCATAACCAGTGAAGATATCAAATCAGTTATCAAAAACCTCCCAACGCATAAGAGCCCGGGGCCAGAAGGCTTCCCAGGGGAATTCTCCCAGACATTTAAAGCAGAGTTATTACCCATCCTTCTCAAACTGTTCCAAAAAACAGAAATAGAAGGAAGACTACCAGACTCATTCTATGAAGCCAGCATCACTTTGATTCCAAAACCAGATAGAAACGCAACAAAAAAAAGAGAACTATAGGCCAATATCCTTGATAAATACAGATGCAAAAATATTCAACAAGATACTAGCAAGTCGAATTCAACAGCATATAAAAAGAATTATCTATCATGATCAAGTGAGATTTATTCCTAGGTTCAACATTCACAAAACCACCAATGTCATACATCACATAACAAAAGAAAAGATAAAAACCATATGATCCTGTCAATAGATGCAGAAAAAGCATTTGACAAAATACAACACCCTTTCTTAATAAAAAACCCTTGAGAAAGTTGGAATAGAGGGAACTTACCTAAACATTATAAAAGGAGTTTATGAAAAGCCCACAGCTAATATCATCCTCAATGGGGAAAAACTGAGAGCTTTCCCCCTGAGATCAGGAACATGACAGGGATGTCCACTCTCATCACTGTTGTTTAACATAGTGCTAGAAGTCCTAGCATTAGCAATCAGACAACAAAAGGAAAGAAAAGGCATCAGAATTGGCAAAGAAGAAGTCAAACTTTCACTTTTCACAGATGACATGATACTCTACATGGAAAACCCGGCAGACTCCACTAGAAGCCTTCTAGAGCTGATCCATGAATTCAGCAAAGTTGCAGGGTATAAAAATCAATGTACAGAAATCAGTTGCATCCCTATACACCAATAATGAAGCAGCGGAAAGAGAAATCAAGAAACCGATCCCATTCACAATTGCATGAAAAACCATAATATACCTAGGAGTAAACCTAACCAAGGATGTAAAAGACCTATAGGATGAAAACTATAGAAAACTTATGAAAGAGATTGAAGAAAACCCCAAGAAATGGAAAAACATTCCATGCTCATGGATCGGAAGAGTAAACATTGTGAAAATGTCATTACTACCCAAAAGCAATCTACACATTCAATGCAATCCCCATCAAAATTGCACCAGCATTCTTCTCAATGCTATAACAACTATCCTCAAATTCGTATGGAACCACAAAAGACCCCGAATAGCCAAAGTAATATTGAAGAAGAAAACCAAAACGGGAGGCATCACAATCCCAGACTTTAGCCTCTACTACAAAGCTGTCATCATTAAGACAGTATGGTATTGGCACAAAAACAGACACATAGACCAATGGAATAGAATAGAGAACCCAGAACTGGGCCCACAAATGTATGGCCAATTAATTTTTGACAAAGCAGGGAAGAGTATGCGATGGAAAAAAGACTGCCTCTTTAGCAGGTAGTGCTCGGAGAACTGGACAGCAACATGCAGAAGAATGAAAATAGACCACTTTCTTACACCATACACAAAAATAAACTCACAATGGCTGAAGGACCTGAATGTGAGACAGGAAACCATCAAAACTCTCGAGGAGAAAGTAGGAAACAACCTGCTTGACCTCAACCACAGCAATTTCCTACTCGACACATCCCCAAAGGCAAGGGAAATGAAAGCAAAACTGAACTATTGGGACTTCATCAAGATAAAAAGCTTCCGCACTGCAAAGGAAACAATCAAGAAAACTAATAGGCAACTGACAGAATGGGAAAAGATGATAGTTGCAAATGACATATCAGATAAAGGGCTAGTATCCAAAATCTATAAGGAACTCATCAAACTCCATACCCAAAAAACAAATAACCCAGTGAAGAAATGGGCAGAAGACATAAAGGAACTCATCAAACTCCACACCCAAAAAACAACCCAGTGAAGAAATGGGCAGTGACACTTCTCCAAAGAGGACATCCAGATGGCCAACAGGCACATGAAACGATGCTCGACATCACTCATCATCAGGGAAACACAAATCAAAACCACACTGAGATACCACCTCACGCCAGTCAGAGTGGCTAAAATGAACAAATCAAGAGACTATATATGCTGGCAAGGGTGTAGAGAGACGGGCACCCCCCTACACTGTTGGTGGGAATGTAAACTGGTGCAGCCACTCTGGAAAACAGTGTGGAGGCTCCTCAAAAAACTATCAATAGAATTCCCTTATGACCCAGCAATAGCACTGCTAGGGATTTACCCAAGGGATACAGAAGTGCTAATGCATAGGGGCACATGTTCATAGTAGTACTTTCAACAATAGCCAAATCATGGAAGGAGCCTAAATGTCCGGCACCTGATGAGTGGATCAAGAAGATGTGGTATATATACACAATGGAGTACTACATGGCAATGAGAAAGAATGAAATCTGGCCATTTGTAGGAAAGTGAATGGACCTGGAGGGTGTCATGCTAAGCGAAATAAGTCAGGCGAAGGACAGATACCATATGTTTGCACTCATAGGTCTAACAGAACAGGAGAAACCTAATGGAGGACCAAGGGGAGGGGAAGGGGGAAAGAGAGTTGGGGAGAGAGAGGGATGCAAAACCTGAGACCATTGAATACTGAAAACAAACCGAGGGTTGAAGGGGAAAGGGGCGGGGGGAAAGAGGTGGTGGGGATGGAGGAGGGCACTTGTGGGGAAGAGCACTGGGTGATATATGGAAACCAATTTGACAATAAACTATTTAAAAAAGAAGAAGAAGAAAAAAAACTGTGACATGAAGACACAAATACCATTTTTAGCATACTTATATACTTGAATTAAAAATAAATCAGAAAATACTGGAGTCAATATTTAAAAAAATAAAATAAAAGGCATTGCACATTTCCATTTCCTTTCAGAGAGAGTTTCTACCCTCCATGATGAGAATAATAGCCCTGGGTAGGCACTGCCTACCTAGAATAAGACACGTAGAACCGACTATAGCCAGGAAGCAAGTCTAGCATATCTGCAGACCTCAGCCTAACACTTAGCTACCTCACCTGCTTTGTATACCTACAAATGATAAATCTGAATAGCTACTGCTGTCACCAAATACTTTTGTGGTTGCTTATTGTGCAGCAATAGCTGACAGAGCACCCAATAAAGCTTACATATATATATATATATATATATATATATATAGCAAAAAATTAAAAGAAGAAATAGAAAAATTGCACCCTTGATAATCATCTGATAGAAAAAGGAGACCAAAACCCAGCAAATATGTGAAAGGTTGGAAAAACATGAGTAATATTTTGACCTCATTGACATAATTAATCACTGCATCCTACAACTGCAGAATGCTCACTGTTTTCATACGTACCTGAAACATTTTCTAAAGTTTATCATATACCAGGCCATTCAAAAATCTCACTAAATTTTAGAGAACTGAAATTGGACAGAGCATAATGTTCTCTAAGTTAAGTAGAAACAGTCAATTTAATGTTATTCCAGTATTTCAATAAAAAAAATGGCTAACGAATCTCTAAATGTTTGGAAAATAAGCAATACCTTCATATAACCCATAGATCAGAGAAGAAATAACAATGGAAGTTAAATTTGATGTGTTAAGCTGTCTGGCTGCTATTAGGTTGGCAGTTCTAATGTAGAAATATCACAATCATCTTCTATTGACTTATTTATGTTTAATTATTTTAATAGTTACCAATTAGAATATATTTCTCTTTTACAGTAATAATTTACGGTTAAAAGATCTTTCCACAGTGATGGGTCATTTTAATTGTTACAGGCAAATGACAGAAAATACTGAAGACTAATCATTTCTTGGGCTAAGTGGAGGGTGAAAGACATCAAAGTGCAGTGAAAGAAATAAAGATGATCACCAGTAACTACATAATTAAATATCAATGAAAGACTTTTCATTAAACAATGTTTTTTTAGTATTTTACTGAAAGACCATTAAATTGACCATTTCTTTAAAATAGCATATAGTAGATAAAGAGAGTCAATTGTTAAAAAGAAAAATAACCAATAGTGATAATTACAGTGACTCTAATGATAATCCATTATGCTCAGGATCAAATGGATAAAATTAACCAAACATAAAGCAAATAAATACAGCTTTGTATTACTAAACCAAAGATAATGTTGCTATATGAAATGATAGTATGTATCCCATTAATGTAGTTAATTTGAATTTTATAAGTTTTGTAATAGTGTGCAAGTTTAATTAGTAAGAGTGGTTTGGTTTCACAGTGTATTATATGCTTTAAAGGTGAAGAAGTTACATATTGTTTGAACATTTTTTAATGTTACAATAAAATAATGTAAGAGAATATTTATAATATAATATAATAATATTATAATATTATAATATAATTATAAATATATTATAATTTATAATATAATATATTTATAATATATTGAGAATATAATATAAAGATTGTGCTTTTTTTAATTTCAAAGGGTATATATACTTTTGAGTTCGGGAAGCAATGCCGTGTGTGTGTGTGGGGGGGGTACCTACTTGCGAAATAATAAATATGTATATTGGTCTCTGCCCCTTGTTCCTGCTAGTATTTGGTCTTTGACCCCAGTTACTGATACAGAGCTCCTAAATTCTTGTTATTTCTTGAGTGATAAGAGCATCTGATACAGAACTCCCAAGTCCCTCACAATTTCTGGAATGATAGGCACATCAGCTCTAGGTGGGCTCCTGGATGGGGACTTGTTACTAGAAAAACCAAGCCATGATTAGATACTTGGAACTTTCAGTCCTACCTCCCATCCTCTGGAGAGGGGAGAGGGGCTGGAAAATAAGTGAATCAATCATGTCTACGTGATGAAGCCTCCATAAAAACGCCTAAAGTATGGGGTTTGGAGAGCTTCCAGGTTACCAAACTTGTGGAGATGCCAGGAATGTAGCCCCCAGAATGGAAGCTCATGACTCTTCTCCCATACTTTGCCCTATGCATCTTTTCTATCTGCCTGTTTCTGAGTCGTGTCCCTTTATAATAAACTGGTAATCTAGTAAGTAAATTATTTTCCTGAATTCTGTGAGCTGCTTCTCAGAAGCACAGGTGACAATTGGACTTGTGATTGGTGTCTGAAGTTGTAGGGCATGGATAGTCCTGTGGGATAAAGCCTTTGACCTCCCAGATTTGTGCTAACCCCAGTATCAGAATTAAATTGAGTTGTACTCCCAGCTGGTGGCAGAGAATTGGACAGTGTGGGGAAAACCCTACACATCTGGCCACGGAAGTGTTTTGAGTATGAGAGTAAAAGAAAACACAGTGTGCTTTTCCAAGACTATTAGCATAAATTTACTTGTCAATATATAACAAATACCACATATGTGGTATGTGTCATAATTTTCATTATTATACATTCTCTTTGCCAGTAATAATCACTTAGAAGACATAATAGAAAAAGATTTTGTTTACATTATCTGTAAAAAAAAATTAAATAACTGAGACTAACCCTGGATGAGAAATATATTAGAATAAGTATGAGAATAAATCACTGAGGTGCCTGGGGGGTTTGGTTAGTTGAGCATCTGACTCTTGATTTTGGCTCAGGTCACAATCTCACAGTTCATGAGACTGAGCCCACATTGGGATCTGTGCTGACAGCACAGAGCCTGCTTGGGATTCTCTCTCTCCCCTTCACTCTCTCTCATTCTCTCTCAAAACAAATAAACTTGAAAAGGAAAGAAGAGAAAAATCACCTGTTTCCTAAGTTGAAAATCTCAACGAATAGAGATTTCATTTTCCTAGATCAGAATCCTGAATGTTGCATGGAGAAGGGAAAGGAGAGACGGAATAGTTAGGGAGAGGGAGGGAGGCAAATCATGAGAGACTCTTGAATACTGAAAACAAACCGAGGGCTGAAGGGAGAGGTGAAAAGGGGAAGAAGGTGATGGGCATGAAGGAGGGCATGAGCACTGGACGTTCTATGGAACCAACTTGATAATAAACTATAAAATAAATAAATAGATCAGGTAATTGAAAAAAAAATCCTGAATGTTGCAAAAAGATCCATTCGGTCCAGGTACTGGCATCAGGAGTATTGTTTAGGGCCATTCAATACTTTCCATGCAAGTGCTCTTGGCAGTTTATGGAAACTGAGAATACATGGTTAGAGAACCAAGAAATACCCCTAGAGTTTCCCATAAATAAAGGCAGGTCATGAAGGAGGGAATAAACATCCAATAGTAGGTCATGAAAGAGAGCCTCCTTCCCCCAGAAGCTTTTGTTTATGGCTTATGCCCTATCTATCTTTCAAGCCCCGGTGCATCTAGAAGCTATAAAGATGGCACAGTAATACAGTTTGACCTACTTTTGGAAATCTATCTTAATGAAACACCCTAAAATGAAGACCAGTGTTTAGGCACAAAGATGTTAGTTACAGTATCATTTACAATGGAAAACCCTGACAAAAATTCAAATTCTTCTATAATTATGAAATAGTTCATATTAACTCAAATCAAATGAAATCAGATTCTTGCTTTTCCCTCATTCATCAGATTTATTGGTTACCAAGTTTTTTTTTAATAGTTTATTGTCAAATTAGTTTCCATATAACACCCAGTGCTTCTCCCCTCAAGTGCCCCCC
>PJEM01008260.1:0-84859 GCA_004023845.1 Helogale parvula
TTTGATTTGAATTTCCCTGATGATGAGTGACACTGAGCATCGTTTCATGTGCCTGTTGGCCATCTGGATGTCCTCTTTGGAGAAGTGTCTATTCATGTCTTCTGCCCATTTCTTCACTGGATCTTTCATTTTTCTTGTATGGAGTTTAGTGAGCTCCTTGTATATTTTGGATACTAGCCCTTTATCTGATATGCCATTTTTATGATATGTAATTTTTAATTGAAACTATTCAAGGCCCAATGCCCAGGTGGAGGGAGATCACACCCTTCCACTCACAGCTTTCTGACTGCATGGGATCCACTTTTTAAAATCACCTCCTGCTTTCATCTTAGCCAGATTCATGCCTTAAGTATATCCTAAGTATGCCCCAAGTTAGCTGGACAAGGGGGCACCCTTAGCTCTCCCAAGGAACTCGGCTATTGAGACAGTGAACTTCTGCAGGGGGAGATACTAGCAAACTCCTTTCACCCACCATCAGCACTCATGGTATTTGGCAGAGAAACCCACTGGCTTACCGAACAGTTTCTAAAGGATGGATGGTGGACGAGGCAGGGGTGCTGTTGCTGAGCAGAAAAGGGGCAGCTAACATGTCTCTCCACACAGCTTACCAAAGAGAGTTATAGAACATTCAGCTAGAAAGGATTGTGGAGAGTGTGTGGTCTAGCCCTTCTTCCTACAGAGAACAGCCTCCAGTGCCCAGGAAGAAGTGACTGGTCCAAGGCCAAACAATTTTAGCACCACATCTCTGACCCCCGCACTAGCTTCCCGATTCCCAGTCCTGTGCTGGTGCCACCTCACTGTGCGGTCCTGGTGGCAAACACAGAAAGTTGAAGAGACACCCCCTCCCCTGCCCTGTCCCTGAAGGACGGGCTCAGCACGGCAACAGAACTCTGCTCTCCTTCGGCCACCCCGGCCCCACCCCCCAACCTTGACTCACAGTGTGGAGGCTCTTTGCATCCTTGGACAGTTTCTACTTGCATCCGCATCAATTAAACCTTGATCTCATTTATTATCTCAGGAAATGGTCTCAAGGTCACAGGGCTGGAAATTTAATTATGGTAGCAGTATATTAAGTGGCACATTTAAAGATGCTGAATTGTAGTAATTAATTTTTTGGATGGTGGTCTCGGAGGAATGGGTTTTCTCCACACTGGGTGTTCGGCATCCATCATGGCCATTGAGCTTGGCAGCTGTCTTTTAGCTTTAAACTGCCTCGTTATTCATCTTTTATGACTAGCCTTTAAAAACACTAGGCGCCGATATCCCTTTTATTGTAATATATGTGTGCAGTGGGAACGGAGCCATACTTCACCTTTGCTATAAAACATGAACCAAGGGTGCCAGCAGCTACCTGAGCTGGCCTCTAAATTGAGACAACAATTACCCTTCGCTGACATCTAGTGTCAAGGCGTGAGATATAGCCAGAGTGCCGCATCCATTGGCCTGGAAAACTTACGCTTCCCCAGTGATAAAGCCTGTCTCGCCCACGAGGCTCCAGCCCCAGCTGTAAGATGGGAAACAGAGGGATGAACTTGGCCCTGGCTATTGACTTTGCCAGGGCGCTAGGTTATCAAGTGGGGCACCTGTCTGCCAAGGCCTTAAACAGCTTGTAATGTTTAATGAAGGGACGGCCGTTAAATGTGTTTGGTTCAAATATTAGGCTCGATGAGCCTGGGTGGCACTTAAAAGAGAGGTGGGGAAATACGAATTAAATTAGAGAGATTCATTAAAGAAGTTGGCCTGGAGCCCAAGAATGACTGGCTGTCAGACACAGCTGCCGGGAGCTCGGTGCTCCCCCAGGGAGGAAAACTCTAACGACTTTTAGGTTTTAAATTCTGGAATACCAACTATAAAATATGTCTGGTCTGCCGGTGCTTGTGGAGAAAGGGATAGCCACAAAATAAAATACTTTATAGAACAGAATATGGATAGGATGCTTATAGATAGGTATGTTCTTGCCCTCTGGAAGATCTGTGGCCTTTACCTCCTTCAGTGGAAGAACACAGTATTTATACGTATTTAAAGCTGAGATCCCAATTTCTCTGCCCTGTCCTCTCTTCCAGGCTTTCTCAGTCAGGGCACTATTGAAATTTTGGACTGAATAATTCTTTCTTGTGGGTAAAGGGTAGGGCTGCCCGGTGTAGTATGAGATGTTTAGCAGCATCTCTGGCCTCGACCAACGCCCCCCCCCCATGCCAATAGTCCTTCTCCCTCTAATTATGACAACTAAGAATGTCTCCAGACATTGCCAGATATCCCCTAGAAAGCAAAACTGCCCTGGTTGAAAACCACAAGTCTTCTCACCTCAGGAAGCTGGCTCAAACCCCTAATCTGATCTGCCTCATGGCTCTTCGAAGACTGGACTATGCACTGTGGCCCAGCACATCTGAGTTGCCCTTAGAGCTGGACTGATGGCCACTCGTGCCAGATTTTGACCGCGACTTTGTTTTCTGGTCTGGATGTTGGACCTTGGCCTGGTGAACTCTAGCCTGACTTTGGCCATAGTCTTGATTCTTCACTATGAGCATCATGTGATCTCCTGACCTTATTTTGGTAACACCCTACAACAGACTCCTAATATCACCTGAAGTGTCTCTACCTCAGTAAGTCAAACCGCATATATTTCCCGAGGAGTACACGAGAAACAGTCAAAAGAACTGCCACCATAGGATCTATATTCTAGTGGTGAGAAATAGCCAATAAGCACATTAATAAATAAGCTATATCCAGATGATGACAAGCACAATGAAGAAAAGTAACCAGGTAATTGGATAGAGTGTAGGGGAGAGGGCAGGCTGCTCTGGCGATGGTCGGTGAAGACCTTGCTGAGTAAGTGAAGACAGCCAAGATGTAAACAGTGAGAGGAAGGTGGCCCTGAATACGGTGTCCTTTCCATTACAGCAGGCTATATTTTAATAAGAAAATTAATAAGATTATAGCATATGCAGAGGAAAGTGCATAAATCTTAAGTGTATATCTCAATGCTTTCTCTCTCTCTCTCTCTCTCTCTCTCTCACACACACACACACACACACACACACATACACTTGTGTAACCACCGTTCAGATCAAGAACTAAAATCTTCCCATCACTCCAGGTTTAGTTCTGCCTTTCCCTGTTAATACGCCTCTCCAGCGAAAACTCTTCTTTGATCACCATTGGTTCATTTTTGCCAGCAGGCTACATTTTATTTTATTTTATTTTATTTTGCTTTATCCTAAGAGAGCCAATCAGTAACTTTTCACAAATGTTTGTAAGCATCCAGTTACTTGTAAAAGTGAAGGAGGCCACTGTAATCCCTCCAGGAACTATAGGAACCAGTGGTAATGGGATCCGCATCCTCAAGCCCCTGTCATGTTAATCCAGCCCTGGCTGATTCTGTGATACCCAGAAGGGAGAAAAGACAAGGGGGGAGCAGAGTCTCAGAGCTCTCATTCCTACCCCCATCCTTGTTTGCTGAACAAACATTCCTGCCAGAGAGAACAGCAGGGAAACACTGGGCTCTGTCAGCCCCCCGTTAATCACTGGGGCCGTAACAAATCACAAGATGAAGTCCATGACACATCAATTACACTAAAAACTGAGGGCATCTACGGGAATTGGTAATCAGGTGTAGGACTTTCGGGGTCACCTCCATCCAGCCTGAGGAGGCCTGGATGCTCTGATATTTACTGATCCAGCTGTGAGGTGCCAGGGCTTGGAGGCGGTCATGGGGCTACTGTGTAAGAAATGCTTCCTGTGGGCAGTGGTCTGAGTGGAGAGTCTAAGGTCTAACTAGGCTGTGCCTGGTATATACTTCTTCAAGCCAGGAACCTTCTGGATGAAGGGTTTTTTCACGGAGCTTAGTTATGATGAAGAGAAATGATCCAATAATTGGAGACTTGCTTCTACCTCTGACATTGACTAACTAGAAATTAAGGCAACAGAATTGACCACTAGGTGTCTTCCGCTGTCTGTATCGTACCACCTCATGAAAACATTGTCTTTTGAGCATGGCGATGGTGGTGCTGTGTGTGTGTGTGTGTGTGTGTGTGTGTGTGTGTGTGTGTGTGTGTGAATAGCCAGGAAAGGTGTATATTTATGGGTGATTATATTTATATTTGTTGACACTGTTTCAACATCCACTCCGTAACATTAAATGTGCCCACTATGTGTCAGGGCTTCATTTCTATCAAGGAGACTGAACAGTGAAGAAGAGAAGATAGGCTGAGTTGGAAGTAAGAAACCACATGGGGGCATCCAACAAAAGCTGCCTACACTCCAGTCCACCACGCTGTGATTTCTTAGGCTTGCCCCGGCCGGTCCTATGTGGGATGTAGTGGGACTCCTCAGCCCTTCCCCTTCCTATCCCCCTTCCCCTTTCCCATTGCTTCACTGCTTCCTGGATATGAAAATGACGCAGAGGGAAAGGACATAAATGGGAAGAGTCACGGAACATGGCAGGGAGAAGTTAAAAATTGGCTAAATTCAGAACGGTACACTGGGCCTGGTTTTGTCAGGGCCACACACAAGACCAAGCACCTGGTCAAAGTGACACATCCCATTAATGAGCCCATACTAGCTTTCTGGTCTTCCACTTCCATGGTGTTTCTTCCTAATAGGAGGTGGCTTACAAAGTCAGAGTTCTTAGTTACAATTAACAGAGACTAATTTTGTCTGGTAAAGGAAAAAAGAGGTTTTTAAAAAAGATATTGCCAGGGGTTCCTGGCTGGCTCAGTCAGCAGAGCATACAACTAAGTCTTCATCTCAAGATTGTAAGTTCGAGCCTCATGTTGGGAGTAGAGATTACTTAAAAATAAAGTCTTGAAAAAAAATCTTGCCAGGCAAGCATTATCAATAAATACTAAAATCATAAGGTGAAAAGTTTTTGACAAAGAAGATATTCATAAGAGGTTAAGTATATTTCTTATTACAAGATTACTTGCAAAGGAAAAGACATATTTTTTACAATAGGGAGATCTGGCAGTGATCACCCTAACCAGGTGATCAACTTGAGTATCACAGACAGTGGAACACTCTACCAGCGACACACAGCCCTACTGATGAAAAGCACCTGCCAAAAATGTAAACCTGAACCCAATCAGGACTCTAACTCTGGATTTATAGGCAATACAAGAAGAGAGAGGAATAAAATAAACACCACAAAGAGGAAACTGTTCAACAAATCAGGACCGTAGGAGGGTCCATGACACAACTGATTTCAACATCATGGATAAATTTTTTTTTAACAGTTAGAAGTACTCTAGACTAAAAGAGACTGAAGAAATATAACCACCAATTACAGTCCTGAACCTAGATCGGATCCTGTTTGGAAAAACAATCATTATAAAAGTTATTCTTGGGCTGGAGAAATTTGAATAGAGATTGTATTCCAGATGGCACTCTGAAATTATTAATTTTGTTGGGTTTGAGAACAGTGTTGTGGTTCTGTGGGAGCTTACGCTTTGGAGATGTGCTCTGAAAGGGTTCAGGAGCAAAGTGTCAGAAGGTCATCTGCTTTCAAGTGAACAACTTTCAAGTGGTCCAGTAAAAATAGGAACAAAATATATATACATACACGGAGAAAGCGATAAAGCAAATATAGGAAAAGGTGACTGGTTGTTGCAGCTAGGTGGAGGTAAGAGAGGTATTCTCGGGAGAGGGCTGGGGAAGGAGACCTGCGGTGAGAGGGCGGGGCCAGTGTGAGGCTAAGCCTCCCACAGCAAGGCCCAAATCGCCCACCAATGCTGGCCAGGTGGGGGCTCACCATTGCTGCTGGTGCCTCCCTCACCACCAGAGAGCAGCATCTCTATCTGCCTCTGTGCCAGGAATTAACCCTGAAAAACCATGTGGGTAAATCCCCCGTCGCCTCTGCTGCACCAAAATCTGATCAGCTGCGCCGCCTACCACACCAGTAGGAACGGAAATGCTTCTACAGGGGTTTTCTCTCCGGGGGCTCAGATGAGTCGGTCCTACAGGTGCGTCTGGTGGCTGGAGCCTCCTTCTCAGGCCTGCATGCTTGTTGCAGGGTAAGCTGGGAACTGGCAGATGGGTGCTTCTCTTGGTGAAGATGCTAGGCAGCCTTCCATCTGATGGGTGTTGGCTACATGGAGTGATAATGTGAATAAAATAGCTGAATTTCCAGGCTCTCTCCTAGTACTTAGCTGGCATGGCTGCAGCATGCTTCCAGGTACAAAGAATAACTTTGACTTACCTTTTTAATCTTTGCCAATTTCATATATAACATTTCTTTAATGGTGAGTCCTGGGTATAGGAGTTTATTTATGGACCAAATCTGGGATTTATTTATTTGGGCACATTGCCTTGTTTGATTATAAGTTACTCTGTTGGTTCTTTTCTGTTAAAATGCTGAGAGGCCTTCAGCCATGGATTGTCCATTAATGATAATGTATTATGATGGTTATTGTTTACAGTGGTTCAAAAATATACTCTCTCACAAGAATGCATAATCAAGACACTGCTACAGGAAATTTTTAAAAGCCTTTGTGTTTCATCCATTGACGATCTAAGAGAATGACAGTGAGGCTACTCTGGCAGTTGGTGATAGATTCAAATACAACTGAATTCATATTTACCATGACCTAATATTAATATCCATTAACGCATTTTATATTGATAAATTCAGAAAGGGAGTCCACGGTGCTCTCTCAGAGACTGCTGGGAAGTAGCTTCAGCCCCTCCATTTGTCATCATTATAGGGAATAGCTATGGTTCACAGCTTATCATTTGTTTGTGGTAGTAAGTACAGCAAAGAAGGCATACGGGTGGCACGCCAAGGCTGCCAGTCCCCCTCCCTGCTCCCCATCCCAGGGGTTGGCAATGCCATGCATCCAAATCCTCAAGCCACAAACCTAGAAGATACCCCTGATACCTTCCTTCACACCCTAACACCCAATCCATCCCCAACCCTGTTGATTTTAACTTTTACATATCTCTTCGGGCGCCTGGGTGGCTCAGTCGGTTAAGCGTCCAACTTCAGCTCAGGTTATAATCTCACGGTTCATGAGTTCAGGCCCTGCAGTGGGCTCTGTGCTGACAGCTCAGAGCCTGGAGCCTGCTTCAGCTTCTGTGTCTCCCTCTCTCTCTGCCCTTCCCCCACTCATGCTCTGTCTCTCTGTCTGTCTCTTTCTGTCTCTCTCAAAAATAAACATTAAAAAAAACCTTCTAACTAGCTCTCAAATCCACACACTTCTCTCCAGTGCCTTCACTATCGGTCCTTTGTGAGCTCCCTTTATTCCCCCTGCAGCCCAAAAACAGCCTCCCTCCTCTGCTCTTCAGCTGTGGCCTGAGGGACCTTTGAAAATGCAAATCAAGTTGTGTATTTCTCTGCTCTCATCTCCCCAGCCCCCAAAACCTAAAAATTACCTCAGTAGGCTCTGATGGCCTGTACGATATAAACCCAAATCCTCAGAGCTTGGCGGGCCTTGGCTCCTCCCGCCTCCTCGGCGCCCCAGCCGCGCACCTCTCTCCCTCCTGCTCTAGGCTCCAGCAGCCTCGTTCCGGTATTTCTGATGCTCCAAGTTCCTTCTCCCTCCAAACCTACACACGTAGCGTTCCCTCAGCTTGATTCTGTTCCTTCCGCGTGGGACCCACTCCTGGGTAATGCTGCCCATCCCCATGGCACCCCCTGCCTTCCCTCTTCTGCATCCACCATTGAAATGACGCATATATTGGGGTGATTATTTGATGACTTCTAGTATCCCGCTACAATGGCAGCACCTTGGCGTCTGGGACAGCACTTCCATCTCTGCATCCACACCTCGTGGCACAGAGCTAAGCACTTAAGGCGCTCAGTATGTATTTCTTGAATAAGAGAATCTATGAACAAATCAATGAGTCTAAGTGACCACATTCTGGCCAGAGAGGGGTGAGAAAGCCCAGAAAACAGTTAGATGGCGCTGTGCGTTGAACATTGTCTTTGAACCAGGATTTAGAAATAAGGCCATGGATGCTGGCTGGCCTCAGGTCTTCTCCCCAGGTGCGAGGCTGGGCTGGTCAATTCAGATACAGGTAATTCCAGAGATTTGGAAGGTATTTGAAAGCAATAAAAGCTGACTCACAGACCTCCGTGAGATCTCGATCCAGACTTGGGTTCCCGTGATTGAAATTCCCATAGCCATCTCTTCGGAATTGCATTCAACTTTCCTAAATGAGATTTTATGGGAACTGATTGTGATTAGATAAATGGGTGACTCCACTAATGTATAATACAATTTTCCATTACAGCGTCTGTACAATAATTTACATTTCTTGTTTCATGGTGTGATATTTATGTGACATATTCTGGATGAGACCCGGCTGCTGTTTACATAATGATCTTGATTTTCTCTTAGAGAAGATCTGGCTTTCAATTTTCTTTTTGTGCTGCAAGGTATTGTCTTTCCAAGATAAACATTGTATATTATAGGATGTGCGGGTGAGAAACATCAATAAAGTAATAATCTAGATGGGTTTTAATAATTCTTATTTATGCCACTGGATTAGGTAATAGAGTGGTTCACCTTTAATAAAAGGTTGGAATAAAAATGTCCCTAAAATTATAGTAAATTTTTTGTGATCTGCTTACTGTGATCTGTTCTGTGGCCAAGTGCCGCTGAACAGCAAAAAACGAACGTTTCGTTGAATATGTTTGACCATCAGTAACATAATGTTCATCAGCAGAACACTGTTCTGAAGTTGAAGCACTGTCAAGGGAAAATACCTTTTTTCTGACCTTTAAGTCTACATGAAACAAATGTTTTTATGCATTTAATGCCAAATTATTATTCTTCCCCTCTTAGTTAGACAGGGTTGACAGACAAGGGAGAAAATAACTCTCAATCAAATGCCTCTTACATAGAAAACTTCATAAAATAGGAAATGACAGGACAAAGGAGACACATGAAATGAACCCAATGTAGGGTTCAAGACCCAAGCCAATATTAGGATATATAGCCTATTTTTTTTTAATGTGTATTTATTTTGGAAAGAGAGAGACAGAGTATGAGACGGGGAGGGGTAGAGAGAAAGGGAAGCAGGCTCCAGGCTCCGAGCTGTCAGCACAGAGCCCAACACAGGGCTTGAACTCCTGAACTGCGGGATCATGACCTGAGTCAAAGTCAGACCGTTAACTGACTGAGCCCCTCAGGCGCCCCAGGATATTTAGTCTTGAACCCAGGGGACCGCAGGTGGGGACAGAGAGAAGGCCAGGCGAGTGCCCTGCCCCCCTCCACCCTGCTTCCGCCACAGCGGCTCTCCTTTTACCGGCGCCATGTGCTGGTACTCCCAGTCAGAGTTCATTTAGAAAGGAGAACTGGCTATTTTTAAAACTTCAAAATGAAAAGAACCAAAGACACTTAGTATTTAAGAGAGCACAGTTTTAGAAGCCAGCTCCCTGAGCCCTGTTTCCTCATTTACAAAGTGAAGAGTTTGTACGTAACGGTTTCTAGCAGGCCCCTATCCCGCGATATGTGCTGTTTTATATTCCAGGCCAAAGCGCTCATGTAGATGTGGCCATTATTTGGTATAACAATCTAATTATGCCATGTTATCAAACAGCATGCTTGCCTCCCTTTTAACATAACAAGGGAAGTAAAACATCCAGGCGTGGAACCAGCAATATATCAACTGAGAGCTGGTCTCAGATATAAAATGCTCACTTTAACATGGGTCACTGGAAAGTAGTCAAATAGCCCCTTGCCTTCTAGACTACAGGGTAAAACACTGTACATTCCTCAGGACTTGTCTGCGTTCAGATGAGCCCAACATTAGCTTCATTGCAAACCTATAATTTTACTGTAATTTTTTAAAATATATGATTTTAGATAGTGTTTTTAATTGTGTTTAATGTTTCCTATTCATTTTTGAGAGAGAGAGAGAGAGAGAGAGAGAGATACAGAGTGCTAACGGGGGAGGGGCACAGAGAGAGAGGGAGACACAGAATCTGAAGCAGGCTCCAGGCTCTGAGCTGTCAGTACAGAGCCTGACATAGGGCTTGAACCCAGAACCGCGAGATCATGACCTGACCCAAAGTCGGATGCTCAACCAACTGAGCCACCCAGGCGCCCCTGGATAGTGTGTTTTTAGTCACAACTTATTCTAGCACTAAACAATTTGTTGAGTTTCTCCTCCTTTCTGCCAAAAGAAAAAAAAGCTAAATGAATATGGCAAAATCATACAATCAAATACTATGCAGCCATTAAAATGATGATATAATTGTGTATTTGTTGACCTGAAAAAAATGTCCAAAATACAGTAAATGAAAAAGGAAAATAACAAATCAACATACATAATATTTCATTGTAGGGAAAAAAATCACATGCGTTCATATGCAGATAGGAAACACTTTTCAAGGACTGGATTGCAGGATTATAAACCATCATTACCTTCATCTTCGTTGCCCTCCCGTGTTCTGAAGTATTTTTTAATATTGAGGTGGGGGTGGGGTGGGTGGTAAGTTTGTAAGAAAGAAAACCTCACTAATTTCTTACCCCGTATGTTATTCAGAAAAGGTACAAATGACAGCTCCTTAGAAATAGTGAGCGATCAGGGTGCCTGGGTGGCTCAGTTAGTTAAGCATCTGACTCTTGATTCGGGCTCAGCTTTTGATTTGTGGTTCATGGGAGGGAGCCCCACATCGGGCTCTGCGATGACAGCACGGAGCCTCCTTAGGACTCTCACTCTCTCTCTCTCTCTGTCTCTCTCTCTCTGTCTCTCTCTCTCTCTCTCTCACCAGCATTTATCCACAACAAAACTATGTTATAGCGAAAAACAGAATTTGTAGGGCAAGCTATGAATTAGAGTAAAGAGAGGCAAAATGACCTGGTTGGAAGCCTTTACTTTCCACTTCCCCGGCAAAATGACTACAGGATGCTTTGAGCACAGACCCTACCTGTAATTCAAAATAAACACAATATAACCAATAAAGTTCATGTTGGAGCAGAGGCAGGCAGATTCAGAGGCGTTGAATGCTGGCTCCCACACTTCCACACAGGTTGGCCCACACACCCCCCTCTATGGAAAACACGCCATGGGCCTCGTCCTGGATCCATTCCTGCTAACAGTCTCCTTTTCTCCTTGATGTTCCTAACAATGCCCGTTGTCCTGCACCTCATTCCTAGTAATGGAAAGTGGGAGGGGCGTTTTATGCATGATCCGAATATACCAGTCCCTCATTTATTTACCTTCAAAGGAAAAAGTCCTTTCTTGTGAGTTTTCAAAACTCTCTGTCCACACACAGTACTTCGTTAGTTCTATCTCTGTGTTCGAGAAACATGGCTTCTCGTAATTTTTTTTATTTTTCTACTCCGGGTCTCTGCTGATTGAAGATAGTTGATTAGATTCAAAATGTTTCAGAGACTCAAAAGAAAAAACAACAGAAAAGTCTTAGTAGTACTTTTACATCCTCGTGAACCCACTGGGCCAAAATGGTGTTTCATGAAAGCCAAAGAAATAACAAGATGGAACTGAAAAGAAATCTCCCTTTAGAACTGGATTTTAGTCACAGCATGGTGGTCACGATTAGCAATTTACTCCTAGCAGAACCCTTAAAACATGAAAAAAATGTGATATTGATACCGAAATACGCATGGCGTACAGTGAAACGCAATGGTGGCTGGTGGGCAGTCCCGAGAGAAGCCCGCTGTGGTCCTGGTGCTTAGTGATCACACAGGACAACGCCCGGGTCACAGCGATGCTTGTGTAATCCATACCTCACACGGGGCTGGGGAAAAGGAGGAACGTCTACGGCACTCGCCTCGGAGCGTTCCCTGTCCTAAGACAAAGGGAAGGCATTAGAGATGGTGATTAATACGGGCGTCAGACAGCTCTCGCGCTCTGTATTTAGATACATCGCTTAAATTGAATATTCCGATGCAAAATACAGCCATCTGTGCGTATTCCTTTTTGTTTGCAGAGAAATAAGGTCTCTAGGAGGCAGCTAGCCCTCTTCCAATGAGAAAAGCTTATAGGGGCCCCAAGTACCGTGGCCCGGACGCTGCACAAGTTCCGGGCAGGGGGCGGAGTGAGGGGGTGGAAGGCTGGAATCCAGCACAAGCTCCCACTTACCGAGTCGTAAGAGCTGGCCCGGCTGTGGGTGCGTGGGCAAGTTCATGTGATCCCAGTTAGAGACCTCGCTAGAAAACCTGGGTTTCTCCAGGAAATCAAAACCCAGGATGGGAATAGTTGAAGATGAAAGCATTGCATTGAAAGGCAATACTGTATAGTAATCCGCCGTACAATAAATATTTACCAGATGTTTGGGGAACCGGATGACCTCTGGAAGTTTACGCACTAGAGTGACATCTAATATGATGACACATAACAGTTTCAATGAGAGGATGGAGGTGATAGAGAATAACTCATTGGGCAGGGGGTGGTGCTTAGAGAGGAGGGACAGGAAAAGAAATGGGCAGGGAAGGCTTTTTAAAGGAGGAAATGGGGCACCTGTGTGGCTCAGTCACTTAAGCATCCAACTCTTGATTTCAGCTCCGGTCGTGATCTCACAGTTCATGGGATCAAGGCTAAATAAACATTTAAAAAGAACTATTTAAAGGAGGAAATATTTGAGCTGGGCCTTAACAGAGTTCACCAACCAAAGAGGAAAGAGCATTTCATGTAGAAGGACTGGCATGAGCAAAGTTTGGAGACCTGGAACTTGCCGGATTTGGGGAAGAGCAAGTAATTTTGTGTATCTGGAATGCAGAAGCTGACTGGAGATAAGATTCAGGAACCTGATGAGTAGAGAGAAGTCTTTGTAAAAGGTCTCTGCACGCGGCCAAGCAGTTTGAATGCAGTCTCGTAGGCAGAGAGATTGACCAAAGCTCACCTGTAGTTTTGAAAGATAACTTCACACATGTCAGGTCAGGAGGTGGACTTCACTGTACGCAAATTTTGAGGGAATTGGAGAGGACTATATATAATAAACCTATATTTATTTTTTTAAATAAATGTACCAAGTACTGTTCTCAGTGCTTTTGCACGCATCATCTCATTTAATCCTTGTAACAACCCTCTGACCTAGGAACTAATCTCCCTATTTTACAGATGAGGGAACTGAAGCACAGGAGTGTTAGGTAACCTGCCTGAGGTCACACAGCAATAAGTGGTAGGAGGCACTTATGAAAACCTTAAGAAGAAGGCTGGCTCCAGTGTTTGTGTTTGTTTCTGCTACGTTACGTATCTTGTGCGCTGGGCTCTGTATGCAGCTCAGGGGAAGTCTTCTATGGATGTTGCCACCGACCTAACCCCCCACTGCTCTCACATCTCTTACTAACAGGCTGCCTTTTTTGTATCATTCTGTCATCTGTCCACCTGGGAGCACCTGCTGGAGGACATGGAGGAGAATTAGGAACCCCACTTTTCATTTTTTTCTCTTTCATGGGTGTTCACCTGCCATTTACACTGTGTGAAATGGTCTCAACAAGACAGATCCAGGGGCTTAGTGAAGAAATTTAAATATACACATTTTTATATTTATATATGGGTTTTGGTCATGGATTTTTTTTTTAATTTTGTGAGCTACCCTTTGAAAAGCCCTTTCAACTACTATTAACACTTTTGACACAAGTCTGTAAAATTGATTCAGACTGTTTGCCAAAGCTGCCAGTCTTAATTAATGACTTAGTATAACCTCCTATTTTATTAGACCTATATTTCTAGTATATTGGCACATATATTAATGACTGACCTGTGAACAAACTGACAGTTTTAAAATGATAGGGGATAACTTGTTTTCTTATGGAGAATTCACTTTTGCCTTGAACTTATAGTAAAATGATGATTAGTTCAGTAAATTATGACTCCAGTGTTCTTATGATCACCATAGCAGTAGAAAGACTGCCTGGATTCCGTTTCTTGATGAAATTCTTCTTTGGATGAGTCTCTGGGTTAATCTCGTGCTCTAGCAAATAGAACTGCTACCTTCATAGTCGTAAACTTTTCAAGCAGAAGAACATTCACTCAGGGTCTGCTGGTATGTGTACATGCATACACACACATATATATATATGTGCAAAATTATTTTGAATTTTCTTTAATTTTTACTGAAACACACAAAGAACATTTTAGAGTCAGATAGTTATTAAAGTAAATAATGTGACTCTCACAACAAGGAACTAGATGTCTGTCTAAATTGAAACAGTTTGTATTCTGCCCACAAAAGAGAACCAGATATGCCAGGTCTTATATTTGTGTATTTCACAAAGTCTGTTTGAAATGTGGTAGTAGAAGCAAAAAGTATTCAGTTGCTGCAAAATTACAATGTGTTCTTCCCCGACTTAGTTCTGCCTTTTTTGAAAGGTAAACTTTGAAACTAATGTGACAACTCACATACCAATGAGGATACTACACAGAGCTGAAAGTTTTTCATTTGAAATTAACTCAGACTGTGTGAGCCAGGCCTACAGTAAGTAAGTCAAATTCACAAGGGTTACATCGTATTTGAGGGTTATTCCCAAAGGCCTAGCATAATTGCAGACTGATTTTCTCCAGAGCTGACAAAGGATAGCTGGGTTGTTTCCTAGTCAGAGTGGCGCCACCTTGTGGCAAGAGCATAAACAGTTTTACAAGTCAATCAAGAGGCTTCAAAATTACGAGATTATTTGACTTTTTTTTAATTTATAAATATTGCATGATTCAAAACTGCATAAGGAGTCAACTTACATTTATGTGTTATGTTATTTCAAACTAGCGTATTTCAAATTCACATAAAATGTGGACATGTTGTTTTTGTGTCATCCTATGCGGAGTGATTAGGAGCTAATTAGTTAGGGCTGAAATCCAGTGCTGCTACTTCCTCCCTGCATACCTTGCGCCCTTCCCAGTCACAGTTTTCCCAGCTGTAAAATGGGGACAGTACTCAGTGTCTACCCTAACAGGTCATTTTGCATATTGAGTTACCTTAAAACGCTTAGAACAGTGCCTGGCAAAGACTAAGCCACCTAGAAGTTTTTTTTACTGTTGCTTTTTATTAGTATTATTAAGGATCAAGAGACTTTGATAAGTGGTCTGATGCACCTTTCTAAATCTATTCAGGGTGCAGCTCAGGGGTGCAGGCTGCAGGGTGCAGCCTAAACCGACTCATGAGAGAGCTAACATCAGTGATCAAGCTAAGGGAATGGACTGCAGCTGCTTTTTGCAGTTTAAAGATTAGTATCATACAGTGAGGGATTGTTTTCAAACAAATCCAAGTAACGTCAAGCTCTTGTGTCACGTTACATTATTCAAATGTATGATTATAAATGACTGAACTTCAACCTTTTAACAACATGTATTCCTCTAGACAGATGCTTCTTAAACTTTAATGTACATGCGAATAACTAGAAACTCTTGTCAAAATGCAGATTCTCATTTAGTAGCTCTGAGTAATTTCTCCTTTTTTTATGTTTTACTTATTTTGAGAGAGAGAGAAGGAGAGCAGGTAGGAGAAGGGCAGAGAGAGAGAGAGAATCCCAAGCAGGCTCTGCGCACCAGCAAGAGCCTGATGCAGGGCTCAAACTCACGAACCCTGAGATCATGACCTGAGCCGAAATCAAGAGTTGGATCCTTAACTCAGGCCAAGGCCAGGTGCCACATCTGAGTAGTTTCTGAGATATTTGCATTTTTTACAAGCTCCCAAATGATGCTGATGCTGATGCTGTTGGCTTGCAAAGCACACTTTGAGTAACAATCAAAGCAAACTTTAAAATCACTGAAATTCATTTCCACTTCTGCTTTATTATTATCTTCCCTTGTTACTCAGGAAAACATGGTGATTTAATTATAAGTCAGAGAGGAGCGATGGGAACCAAGCTAATATCTTGTTGTAGTGTTCACTTGCTCTAGACCACTCTACCCTCATCTTCCGTGGTGGCAGGGAGTGCAAATGGAAGGGAAGGATGAGAACCCGAAAAGCACTGGGGTCAGTGCCTGAGGACCCAGGTTCCTCCCCGCCAGCCAGCTCTCCCACGCCAGGAGTGCCAGCGAACTGCAAACAGTGTCACTCCCATGTGCACAGAGCTGCCTCCTGTGTGAGAAGCAGAGGGGGCGGGACAGAGCCCACCGAAGGGCGAAGCAGGGACAGCACACGGACGTGAACTCACAGACGTTTGTAATCAGCCTTTCCAGCCGACTCAAAAGGAAGTTAAGGGTTTTATTATTTGTAAAGCAGTGCCAGAAAAATCCGTAACTTTACAGGTTCTTCGGAAATCTGCATAAGGCTGTGTAAAACTGACTAGCTGTGACCCAGGCAAACTGGACACACTTTCACTGTCAGAATCAGAGATTAGAAAAATACAGTTCAAAAAACACGGTATCACAGAAAAGACTTGAGAAGCTGAGCACTTTGTGGGGAACCCATTGTAAGGTTCTGACAGCATCGATTCACACTGAATACAGCTTAAATAATTTCCAGAAGCTCAAAAAATGCCCGTGAGGGCATCTGCGTGCTTATTTTTTACAGATGTAACATTAGACATTCAGCAAAACTCATATACGAGCCAAAGAAAATATTATAAATAGATGTACATGGAAAAAACTAGAAAGATATACCATAAAATGGTGAAAATAGTTAACTGATGGGTGATTCCTCTTTTCTTTTTATTTACTGGTACTTTGTTCATATTCCATAACCAGTGCATGTTATTTTCGTCCAAAGGGGAAAAAAACAAATTTTGCCTTAAAAAAGAAAGCCATCCTCTGAATATGGATAAAGCACGTTAAAAGTTGGCTATTTAGCAATTGAAAACTTTGTATGATACAGGTATTCCCTGCTTTTCAAAAATCCATGTCACGCCACTTCACGTTTTTGAAAAACCTACATCAGGACTTGGCGTTCACTAACGAAAGAAATCCAGACAGGATTTTGCTTTTACAAAACAAGGAGAAAAGCAAAGATAACGCCCTGCGCTTGTTTGGCGCCACTGTCCAGGTGCGCTCGAAGCAGTGAGAGTGACGCCACCCAGCGCTCTCTTTGGGAACTACATGCAGCGTCTCCGCGTTAAGCCACCTAAGATTTTCAACTGTGTCAAAACCACGTGCTTTATCTCAATTTCTTTTGTGCATCTGTTAGCAAGATGTGTCCTGACATTTCAGAAGAACCTAAAAGAGGTTGTTTTGGGGGTTAATACTTAAATTTTTTTCCATATAAATGCTTAAGATTTTCCATATAAACTAATGGTAATTGCTGCTGGCTTACGAAGGTTTCATAGGAATGTTCTCCTTTTATATAGCAAGGGAAACCTATATAACTCCAGCTCGTGATACACCTTCCTGCACTTATTGCTAATAGATGAATTTCTGAAATATAATTTGGATCATTTTTAGAAAACAAATACCAATATCCAAAATAAGGCCAAAGTATATTGAGAATTTCCCCAGCTAACAATCCCTTGTATTGTTTGGGTTCTAAATTACTCTCAGGAAAACCTGAATTTAGAGAAAATCCCATTTTGTTCACGTCAGGGTTCTTGTAGCTCCTGACGATGGTTCCATTTCAAGTGCACCTGGACCTTCAAACCTGCGTTTCTTAACTTTTTTGACTATAGAAACATTTCCGAGGAGCACTTACAAGGAAACTGCTTCAAATTGGAATCCTTCCGCTCTGGTACGATCATGCACACAGCCGGCAGAATTTATTTAACCTTCAGCCAACTGCTCAACCAACTTGAAATTATTGATAGCCCATCAGCAATGATCAAGATGGAGAGGCTAAATGAAGAGGTGCCTTTTTTTTTTTTTTTTTTTTTTTTTTTTTTTTTTTACAAGAGAACCATTGAGCTGGTAACAGGACTTGAAATGCCGTATCAGCTCAGCTCGCATGGTCAGGGAGCTCAGCTGCTGGAGGGAAATAAAACTGTTCAGTTACGGCCGCCCTCCAATCAGTCACAGGGGTAATGGTGTTTGGCTTCAGTCAGGTTGTATGTCAGCAAATATACATCTCTTAGACAGCCCCTAAGAGTGCCTTAAGATCATGCTTATTGTTTTATATAGATAGGGGTCGGATGCTGATAGATGGTGGTCATAGGCCACCGAAATAAATTTTACCATGTTTAGCAGGTAAAGTTAATCTCAATACTGGAGAACGCGAGGGCCATTTTGATAGAATATTCATTCCATCGACAGTGATGGGACATTTTTCCTCTCTGAATGCATGGCGCTGATCCTATGAAAGTAGATGTCCTCTGCCCCCTGCTCCTCGGCCCGCACTGTGTGGCGTCCACGTGCAGAAGAGAGACCCCAGGTACAATCCGGGAGATGTACTAAGGTTGAACGAGTGTACCTGAAGGAGCGCTCCGGGGAACTGAACGGACCACAGCACCACCCCGCTGTGGTCAGAGTGGCGCAGGCGTAGGAGGCCGAACTGAAGAAACACTGGCTGTTCCAGTGGATTGTGTCCGCCCCATCGTTAGTGCAGAAAAGGATCGGAAGCAGCGTTATGTGGCACGAGGACCCCCTCCAAACCTATCAGACATTAGCAGTCAGTCACAGTCCCGGGTTACGAGGGAGCCCAGATGAACCTCAGAATCTCAACCCCGGGCTTCGGGCACTCAGGGGAAACCGAGTTTGCCACCCTCTCGCTCGCTCTTTAAAATCTGGCAATCTGCCTTCAACCACTGAGAGAAATATAGGGAGTCTTCTAAGAGTCTCCTGAAGGGCAGTCAGAGGGCAGCGCCATACGAGAGCCTATGCTACACAGAATGGGCTGGGGTCCTTCAAAGGCGGTGTGTGTGTCCGCACCGGATTTTCCTGGGAACGGTAAATGGGGCCCGGCAGAAACGAGGCACTGCGCTATTTGTTGGAGAAATGAGAAAACTTTTTTCAAAGGACTGGAGCGTCTTATCCCGGGCCAAGAGTCAGAGAGACCCCTAAGTCCGAGTCAGTGTGCCTACGAGAGCCCCTCAGCGCCGATCTTCTTCAGAAACTCTTAGAAAGTCTGAAGGCAGAGAAGGGAAAGGAGCGTTAGGACTGACGGCACGCGTGTGCGGTGGCCGGTAGGCGGCGCACTCCGGAGACTCCGGCCCCGTGGGGTCTGCCGCGGACGCGGACTTGGCCCCGCTCCCCGCCACCACGTTATGTAGCAGACTGCCTTCCTCGGACGTTATGACGTAGAGCTTGCTTGGAAATGAAACAAAGAAACTAAACTCTCATTTTCGTAATTTCCTGGGAGTAGGTCTTTGTTAGTTTGTTGACCTTCTTGTGCTCTGCCGTCTTGGGGGCAGGGTGTCGCTCACGTGCTGGGGGTCTCGGGAGAGGTGGACGCCTCGTTTAATAAAACCCATGAATTCATCCTTCAGCACCCACCTTTCAAAGAGAAGCCCTAAATAAGGCTCCCATCTGGATTTTTAAGCAGAGTCTACCTTAAAAAGGACAGTCTCTGCATCTAGGCCAAAGTATGTATTTCTACTAAGTTCCTCTTCTCTAAAGTGACTAGACTGTTCCAGATTTCAAAAAAAATCGAATTTTAATATTTTTATTCACAAGTATTCTGCAAGCACAAGTTCTTTTGAATAATAAAAATGTGCTGTATGGTGTTCCAGTAAGAAAATGTACGACAGGATATAAAGAAAAGGCCATTCTGAATTAGTCTCAAGCATAGACTTTTTTCTAAATGCCCTTTAAAAGTATTTTTTAAATAATGAGAATTAATCCTTAATGAAGGCCTGCCAAACAAGTCCTAGAGGGCCTTCCTTTGATGAATAAATTAAGGATTTTTAATTCACTAATTTAATGGCTTCCTTGAGGAAGGAATCGGCATCTAATGCAACCTCATGTCACTCGCAGGGCTCGGCCGGCTGTCTTGAACAAGGTGACAGTCAGGAACCAGCTGCTGAGTGCATGACTGTGCTTGTAGGGGACTGGAAAACCATTTGCTCTCGAGTACATATCTCTTCTATACTTTCCATTTTACGGTGTAATTGCCGCTTTAGCCAGTGCGAAGTTCAGTTCTAGTCCAATCCATGAAAGAGTGATTATAAATCCTATACAAGTGGGATCCAAATTCACATAGTTGTATTTGAGGCACTGTAGGGGCCCTGGGCGGCTCCTGATTTCAGTTCAGGTCATGAGCTCACAGTTCATGGGAGCGAGCCCATGTTCATCATGGAGCCTGCTTGGGATTCTCTCTCTCCCTCTTTCTCTGGCCCTCCCCAACTTGTTTCTCTCTCTCTCTCTCTCAAAATAAATAAATATTTTTTAAAAATAGAATAGAATGTGGCACTGTAAATTAAGAGTCTTAAAAATATTCTTGCCTTTCACCCGGTATCCCTTTCTAGGAATAGCAAATAATAATGGAATGTGTGAAATTCTGATAAAAGGACATTCGTCATTTGGAAGCAGCCTAAATGTCCACATTTTTGTTGGTGGAGTAACAGTTAGCTTTTAAAAATAGTCTTGTGGGGGCGCCTGGGTGGCTCAGCCGGTTAGGTGTCCCACTCCTGATCTCAGCTCAGGTCATGGTCTCATGGTGTGTGTCTGAGCCCCACACTGGGCTCTGTGCTGACAGTGCAGAGCCTGCTTGGGATTCTCTCTCTGCCCCTCTCTGGCCCTGCCCTGCCTGTGCTTTGTCCCTCTCAAAATAATAAATAAATACCTTTTAAAATAGTCTTGCACTTATTACTATTTGTGTCTTAGAAAGATAACAATTATATATTATTGAGATGTTGTTGTTGTTTTTTTAATTCAAGGGTGACCCAGCAAGGGTTAGGAGATGGCTATATAGAGGCAGTTTAAACAATGGATTAAGAGCTTCTTGCTGTCGGAGAAGAGAATTACAAATATAAAAAGAGGGAATATTAGAATTTACCCTGAAGTATTATACTGAAATTGGAGATTCTGATGTGGAATGGTATTCCATTTGCATAAACAGAAAATCAGATAGATATGTATATATGTGTATTTCCTGATTCTGTCCACGCGTGGGTGCCTGGGCACACATCAACATTCTAGTAAAGGAGTATCACACTCTGGTAACAGCACACCACTGCTGACATGTTGGTATACATACCCCTCTCCATTAAAAAGAACCAGCGCTATTTGGAGAAATGGCTAATCTCCAGGCTAGGGCGGGGAAAGCACACAAGAAGCCTGGAATCTTTTGTTCCAGAAAGGCAGACAGTGTTCAAGGAACAATGGGAACAAATCAAGACATATAAACTGATTGTAGGAGCTCCCACTGGCTAAATTTGTGATAATATAATTGTCAGAATAATTAATAATAGGAATAGATTATACCCTCATTGAAAACAGTAGAAATCCTGGGGCACTTGCGTGGCTCAGTCAGTTAAGCTTTGGACTTTGGCTCAGGTCATTTTCTCGTAGTTTGGGAGTTCAAGCCCCACATCAGGCTCTCTGCTGTCAGCGCAGAGCCCGCCTCTTATCCTCTGTTCCCTCTCTCTCTCTGTCTCTGCCCCACTGGTTCTCTCTCTTTCTCTAAAAATGAATAAGTAAATTTAACTTAAAAAAAAGAAATCAGTAGAATCCATTAATCCACTCTGATATTAATAAATGAATAAACACACAAAAGAAGAAAAAACTCTTCCTTACAGTAGAATGTCAAGTAACAAAGTAGAAGAAATAACAGACTCAGAAAATCACCATTTGGTAACTATCATAGTAATAATAAATTTAATTAAGTGACTAATAAAAGAGAATTGGTTAAAGAATGGAATATATACATGTTCTCAGAGTATCTCCACCTAAAATATTTATGAATTACAAAGGAAAAGTAAGAATTCCATGGTGGAAAAACCTGGCAAATACCATCTTACTCAAGTAACAAAAGTCAACACCATCACTAGTCAACAAATCGTGTGCCATCTTATAAGATGCTAAGGAGCCCAAGAGCCCTTTGAGATATGCCTGCCAAAGACGCATAAGCTGAATCTAAATCATGAGGAAGTATCAGACGAAACCAAATCAAGGGACAGTTGACAAAACAGCTAATAATCATAATCATAACTAATAGGTCAGCAACGCTAATCTTAAAATGCATCAAGGTCATAAAAGTCAGGTTAGGACTGGGGTTGTCCCAGAATGGAGAGGAAAAAAACATGGCAGGAGCAACATCTATTTCTGGACGGGAGCTTTCTGAATAAAGAACATTTACTGGTACTTAAGTAGGAACTTTGGATGACAGGTTTGAGAAATTCTTTGTTCTGTACTTCCAAAATTTCTCTATGTTTTAAGTCATTTCAAAATTTTTAAATGTGGGCATAAAACAATAAGTAACTATGATTCCATTTTGTAGAAGTTGTATATCATAATATATGATATATAGAAAGGTCAAAGAAGATACCTCAAAATGTACAAAAAAATATGGTTATCTCGAGTAATGGGACTTGTTTGCTTTTACTTTTGTTTTTATTTATGTTTGTGTTCATCTATATTTTCTAATTGTTAATTAATATGTATTCTCTTTGCAATGCAAAAAATAATTTTTGTTTTTTACTGTGTATTCATGCACTTTGGTAGTTTCCAGCCTTAAATGGGGAAGATTACACTACAGGGCATAATTGCTTCATCTATAATTCAATTAGCCTCCACAATATATAATATACTTGCGAGTCACTGCAAGATTGCCTCCCATTTCTAAAATGTGGAAAATAGTCCTATTTGGGAAACGTTATTTATCTTTTCTCTTTATTACCTGTTGCTCATTGATCATAGTCCTAAAAAATAATCTTACTGTAATTGAACCACTGCTTTTCTCATTTTTATAATACAAACTTTAAAATCTATTAGCTTTACTAATTACTACTTATCTGGATATAAAAAATACTGAGGTAACTATCTTTAGCTCTTGTGAGTTTCAACATCTTTTTATTGCTTTTCTTAATTCGCTTGGGATCACATTATGATTATAAACTTCATTTTAAAGAATAATTAGAAATACTAACTAGACTGAATAATTATTAGTGTTGCCAGAGTACATAATATCTGTTATTTAGCAAACTCATACTAAAAGAACTTGTGATTCTTGTTAAATTATACTCATTGAAATGAAATGTATTCGACATTCTTATCATTGCAAAGGGCTGGACTCCTAGAACATGTACTTTAAAACTGAATTTCAAATTATATCCATAAAATTAGATTCCTTATTAGATTTCAATGAGTAACTTTGCACTACGGTCATTGTTCACGTAACGTATAGAACACGGCATTGAAAATGTACACTGAGCACACATTTTTACATGAAAACATCCCCTGGGTCAGTTCAACTGAAAAGGAAATGAATGGCAGGCCTCTGTGATCTGTTGCTTCCTGGACGCGCACACGTACCTCCAGTTAACTGGAGTTCCCAGCATACTTCCGGCAAAAAGGATACTTTTTGTCCTGTCATAGTATTTTGTCAGGTAGTTTTATTTTTTATTATTTTATTTTATTTTATTTGGGGGTGAAGATTCTTTCTTTTATGAATATAATTTACTGTCAAATTGGCTTACATACAACACCCAGTGCTCCTCCCAACAAGTGCCCTTCTCAATGCCCATCACCCATTTTCCCCTTTCCCCCCATCCACCGTCAGTTTGTTCTCTGTATTTGAGAGGTTTTTTTGTGGTTGTGCAGGTATTTTTAACTATGCAAGTCAAAATGTTATATCATGAATCCAGAAATTTTAATTTTAAAATTAACTTGCAAAACCCAGAGACACAGAATTCTTTTTTTTTTAATTTTTCATTTATTTTTGAAAGAGGGAGGGAGGGAGAGAGAGAGAGAGAGAGAGAGAGAGAGAGCGCGCGCGACAGCGTAAGCAAGGGAGGGTCAGAGAAAGAGGGAGATAGAATCCGAAGATAGGCTCCAGGCTCTGAGCTATCAGCACAGAGCCCGACACGGGGCTCGAACCCACAAATCGCGAGATCATGACCTGAGCCGAAGTCGGCCGCTTAGCCGACTGAGCCACCCAGGCACCCCAGAGACACAGAATTCTAATATTAACTTTAACACCCCTCCCTGGATAGGTCTCTCTATATACACCACACACTACCTTACCTACCAGATCTATAACTCAGAATCAATATTACTTTGTGCAGTCGGAACCATTCGAATTTGGTTATAAAAATTAAATTAGGGGCACCTGGGTGGCTCATTTGGTTGAGCATCCGACTCTTGATTTCAGCTCAGGTCATGGTCCCAGGATTGTGAGATCAAGTCCTGTGTCAGGCTCTGTGCTGAGCGTGGAGCCTGCTTGGGATTCTCTCTATCTCTGTCTCCCTCTGCCTCTCTCCACCTCTAAAATAAAAAAAAATTAAAAAAAACAAATCATGTAACATATATAAGCTCATACCCCAACAACACTTTTACTGTGGCTACTCCTCGGACCCAAAGTCTCAGTCAGAAAAAGATGCAAGATGAATAAACTTGGTCTTACAAACACTCAGGATAGTAATAAATTAGATAATTAATTTAATGATTGTGTTTAAATTTAGGATACTTTAGCTACAAATACAGAAAACCTAACTGCAAATGGCACAAAGATCATTACTAAGGTAGTAATTTCAGAGAGGCTACAGGCAATGTTAATGCAGTACCCCAGCGGTGACATCAAGTGACCCAGGCTCTTTCTGTCTGAATCCTCAGTGATCTTCTGTATACTGCCTGCCCTCCTGGGGCTTATCCCCTCCCTGTAGCAAGGCGGCTTCTGCTACCCCACACGTCAAGTTAGCAGCTATGTCTGAAAGCGCAAGGGCAGTGTTTTTTTCTCATCGGGAAAAACACTTCACAGAACTTCACCAGCAGACTTTCCACTCAGGTCCATTGGCCAAGACGTATTGGATCACATGCCAATGCCCTAGCTGTTAAGAACCGGGGAAAGAACCTTTCTGACACATGAGCCTCTGAAATGAGAATCCGCTTCACCAGCAAGAAGGAAATACATGGGGCGCCTGGGTGGTTCAGTTGATTGGGCGTCCAGCTTCAGCTCAGGTCATGATCTTGCAGTTCGTGGGTTCGAGCCCCACGTCAGGCTCTGGGCTGACAGCTAGCTCAGAGCCTGGAGCCTGTCTTCAGATTCTGTGTCGCCCTCTCCCTCTGACCCTCCCCCACTCATGCTGTCTCTCTCAAAAATAAATAAAACATTAAAAAAAATTTTAAAGAAATACGAGAAGATGGAATGGCTGTGGAGTGGACAACCAGTGGTGTCCACTATCCTGTGTGTTTTCTGGCCAAAGTCTTGCTTTTTCTTTTGTTTACTTTTTTAAAAATAGTTAGACATTTTCTATAGCTTCAAGTAGGCATTAAGTAAACCTGTCAGTTGCAATTCATGCAGTTCAGAATATGGTGCATTTTTGAGACCTTGTTTTTATTTTGCTTCACAGCCATGAGGAGGGTGTTTGTTAGTGTTCTCTGGTGTTTTCGATGGACTGACCAGAGGTGGGTGTATTCCAGGACTGCTGGGCTGATAGCATCGTGCATTTATACCGAGGTCCTATTTTTATGATAAGAGCTAGTACTTGTATAACACTTTGTAGTTAGAACAGCCACTTGTTCATGTATCTTTCACGCCTTACTCTCCATATAAAGGTTGTGCCCATTTACTTAAAACGAGCGTGGACAATGAGGAGGCCCTAGATCTGGCACTCCAGGAAGCCCGAGACTACACAGGTCAGCATTCAGTCTCTGGACACACTGCCAGCAAATAGCTGGGCCTCAGCCCCTGGCCTGCAGCTCAGAACAGAGCGCCAGTCACTGAGGGGAGGAAGACCAAGAACAGGATGAGGCTTTAGTCCACAGGGAAACATCTCTAATAGGAGGTAAGAGATGAGGACTTGCGAATCAGGACCAAGGTGGAAATCTACAAAAGAGACTAAGCCTCAGGGGTAACACAATCAGCCCAGCAGGTTCTAAGTAAATTTTGAGATAAATGAATGGATGAATTTTGATGACTGAATGAATGAGATACCAGACTTATAGAAGAGGTGATTTGATACTAAGCCATTGATGTTGATCTGGAACCTAGTATTATTCTTAGGAACTGGAGGCTGTCTGCATCTATAATTAAGGATCAAGTGGATCATCTGGGAATGAAAGGAGGAATGAGGCCAGTTGGGACTTTCATTAATTCAAAGTTTGCTGAGAATATAAGTTATCTGGGGAGCTTATGCACATGTTCAGCCATCTCCTTAGAAATTCTGATTCAGGAGGCCTTATGTCAGGCACAGACATTTTTAACAAGAATCCTAAAATGGCCCTCTGCTGTGGTCAATGGAATCGTCTTCCATTCCTAATTGAGCAGTAAGCACCCTAAGGACCAACAGCATGCCTTAGATTCCTTCTGTACCCCCCATAGATTTTAACTGTATGATGCAAATGCTCACTCTGCATGTCGACTGAAATCTCTGCCGCTTTAGATTAGGTCACTGGTATCGACCAGTTTGGATGATCATGGAGAGCCACCTGCTGAAGTTAAGAGTACTCACCAGCTTAATGCTAATTCATTCCTCCCGTCTGTGATGTGCCAGACATTGCAGGGGGACCAGAGGTGAGCAGAACAGAGTCTGCTTTTGAGGTAATTACAAAGCAGTGGGGTACAGATGTAATTGAATACAAAGAAGCATTTGATGCGTGTTATGACATGAATACAAGTACGAGGAGAGATGAGCAGTTAGAGAAAGTCAGCTGTGCCGTGAAGAACAAGTGTGATTCCCGTAGATGATGGAAAAAAGGAATGGTCATCCCGCAGAAGGGTGTTCACTCATTCATTCATTCAACAAATGTTTACTGAGCCCCTGTCACCTGCCAAGCACTGTACTAGCGGTTAGAGACACAGAAATGTGCAGTACCAGGTCCCTGCTGATGTTCTAGGGAGGATAGGAGATAGTCAGTAAACAAAGTAATTAGTAATGACGTACTATGCTGTACTTAATCGGTACCGACACTCTATCCCCTGTGTGTGGCAGTCTGTAAAAACTGAATTGAAAGGGAGGAGAGATGGGAACAGGAAGGCCGGTTAGGAGATCAGGATGGGAACAGAGGAAGACATGATGAGAATTGAGCCTATTGCATGGACGGGAAGGAAGTCAATTCAACAGAAAAACGGTAACACTACAAGGATAACAATAAAACAAATATGAGAAAAGTACACTTTTCATGACCTCAAGACCTGCATCCTCACCCCCTTTGCTCCGTGTTCATCATCCCAAGAACGGTGGCCCCAGGACTTCCCTGGCTTCACGTGGCCTTGGAGATGACATGAAGGGATAACAGGAGATGCTCCCTTCTCTCCAGGGAGTGATCTGCTTCTGTGGACTGGTCCCCTTTGAGGGAGACTTCTTTCTCATTCCCCAATTATTTTTCTATAAGGCAACTGGTAGAGTATAGCCCCCGGTCACTGACTTCAAGAACTCTTGTCAGATCAGGAGAACCAATTATAAAACACAATGACAGGCACTCTGGAAGCTAAGTAATTGATTAAATTTTTCAGTTTTCAATCCACAGGTTTTTGGAAGAAGTATTGAGTCAAGTTGTTTTAACTGAACTATAAATAACTATCACCTTTGTTTTCACTTTTATGTCCTAGAAACTAACCATGTATCAATGGAAAGATGAAAAAAGGAAGGAGGAAAGGAAAGGAAACACCTTTTATTTTTTGATTTTTTATTTTTTTGAGAGAGAGAGAGAGAGAGAGTGCACAAGCAGGGGAGGACCAGAGGAGGGGAGAGAATCTTAGGCAGGCTCTGCACCCAGCACGGAGCCCGACTTGGGGATCACCCTCACAACAGTGAGATCATGACCTGAGCCGAAATCAAGAGCTGCACACTTAACCAACTGAGTCACCCAGACACCCCAGGAATAGCTTTTAGTAATTAAAGTAATTAGGTAAGCTGATTTTTGTAAATGGAATTGACTTGAATACTCTAAGGGTGGTTTGATGTAAACATGCCTGGTGTAAAATGATGAGCAAGCTCTAAAAAGGCCAGAAACTCTGCATTCCTGCAATTATAAAGTAAACGCTGTTTAACATTTCACAGATGATAACGCGTTTGCACATGGGTCTATGTGTCCTGACATGCAGACGCTAAGCAGCAACGTGTGATGTAGGGACTGTTACTACCTCAGTTTTGCTGATCAAGAAGCAATTCCATGAGGTCGAGTGACTTGCCCACGGTAACAATGCTAGGAGGTGACAAAGTTTTGTGGTTCACTCTTCTAATGAGCCCCTCCTCCCTCCCTATTTATATGAATAATAGATCTAAACTTGTACATACTGAGTTTGCTTAAGGCTAGATACAACTAATTTTTTATATAATTATCACCTCACAAGTATCAAAGGGCTTTCTTTTTCTTTTCTTTTTCTTTTTTAAATGTTTACTTTTACTTTTGAGAGAGAGAGAGATGCTAGCAGGGGAGAGGCAGAGAGGGAGACAGAGGATCAAAGGGGCACTACACTCACAGCACAGAGCCCAATGCGGGGTTTGAACTCAAGAACTGTGAGATCATGACCTGAGCCGAAGTCAGGTGCCTAACTGACTCTTTTTTTCTTTTAAGTAGGCTGTACCCGCAGCATGGAGCCCAATGCGGGCCTTGAACTCACAACCGTGAGATCAAGGCCTGGGCAGAGACCAAGAGTCAGACACTTAACTGACTGAGCCACCCAGACACCCCTCAAAGAGCCTTCTTGACAAATATGCAGCTTTCTGTGTTAATAAGATGCCAAAAGATTATTGACAAGTTAGTCAGTAAATAATTTTTTAATTATTCAGGTGTACCTTACTTTATCCATGATTTTCTAAAATGCGTGAGAGAATTCTGTTATATAAAGCAATCCTCTTTTCCCTTCTTTCGTAAACGATTACTTTACCTGAAAAAAATAATCATGGATCAGATTACAATTACCACTGCATTCATGAGGGTTTTCAGTTGTGAGCAATCAAGACCAATACTGGCTATCTTAAGCAAAGAGAGACCATTTTGCAAGGATCTCAGGGTCCCATCAAATCCACAGAAGGCTAGAGAATCGTGCTTGAACACTAGGGCATAAGGGGGCCAGATAAACCAAGGCCACCCCACGGGAGCAGTGTCCCTTCACTACTACACCCATAACAGTGACCTTGACCTCCAAGGTTCCCTTTGTGCCTCCACTGTGTCAAGATCCAAAGTCCTGGGAGCAAATACATGCCTGATTGGTCGAGCATACCGCAGTGCTGCCACAACGGGAGTCGAGGAAGAGCCAGGTCCCCTTAATTTCTGTTCATGCACGTAACTGGGGGAGGGGGGAGTGAGCAGTGAGCATTGCCCCCTTGTGAAAACAACTACAGTGTTGCATTCTCCCAAAACGGTGATCCAGAAACTGAAGGGACTGAAGGAGGGGTGGGTAGAGTGCTGCGTAGTAGGTTGCAAAAAAATAAAATAAAATAAAATCCAGTCCAAAAGTGTTCTTCACAGTGTTGTTATCATACTTAAATGGGGAGACGCATGAGAAGAGCATTTTCTGACCATGAAGGATTTAGTTAAATTATATTTTATATAATAGAAACCCTGAAGCTATGAAAATGATGTTAAGGCAAAATATTTAATGATCTGAGAAGATAGTAATTAGATATTAAGAGAAAAATAGATTATAGAGCAATACTTAAAATAGCATCCTATTTTGTAAATGAGAACAATGGAAGGATATGTACCCCAAAATTAATAGTAGTTCTCTCTGGGTAACAGAGTTAGGAATGTTCATTTTCTTTTCGATGGTTGTCCCTGTAATATCATTCTATTCTTTTCAAATTATTAAAAACTAGTTTAAGGTGCATATTTTTTCATTAAATAGATAATTCTTTTGTTTAAATATTCCTATCTATTGTTTCTCTTTAACATTTATTTTTGGGAGAGTGCAGGCAGGGGAGGGGCAGAGAGAGGGGGAGAGAAGATCCGAAAGCGGGCTCTGCGCTCACAGGCTGACAGCAATGAGCCTGAGCCTGATGTGGGGCTTGAACTCACGAACTGTGAGACCATGACCCGAGCTGTCGGGCGCTCAACCAACAGAGCCACCCAGGCGCCCCAGTATTGTTTGTCTTTAAGTTATATATGTGTATATGTGTGCAAATATACATACATATATAATACATGCATACATTTATAGTATGAGGATGGGAGTGTGTGTGTGTGTGTGTGTGTGTGTGTGTGTAGCTTCATCCACTTCTTCCTTTCAATGTTTTACTAAAACTACTCAACTGCAAACTTCCTGAGGACAGTGGCCATGTCTTCACTCATTTGAATCCTACAAAACACTGTACCTCACACATTACACATATTAAACACTCAGTTTTATTTGCTATTAAGGAAAAACTTTACTGGCCAGTAAAAGAGCAACGTGGAGATTTAGTCAGGACATTTGAATCCTGACTTCAGTGTTAACAACTGTGTGTCCCTGAGTGAGTTACCCCACGTCTCTGAGCCCTGCGTGTAAAAGCGTGCCAGGATCAGAAATAACCTATACGTACATATACGCTATGACCCAGGTACTGCAGTTCTCAGAATTTATCCTACAGGTAAAGTTGCATTTTAAAAAACATTTTTTTAATGTTTGTTTATTTTTGAGAGAGAGAGCAGGGGAGGGGCAGGGCCAGAGGGGGACAGAGGATCTCTGAGCTGACAGCAAAGAGCCTGACACGGAGCTCAAACTCACAAACCGTAACATCATGACCTGAGTTGAAATCGGATGCTTAAACAACTGAGCCACCTGGGCATCCCTGTAAACTTGCATTCTTAAGAAATTGGGGTGCCTGGGAGACTCAGTCAGTTAAGCCTCCAACTTCGGCCCAGGTCATGATCTCACGTTCATGGTTTTGAGCCCCGCGACGGGCTCTGTGCTGACAGCTCAGAGCCTGGAGCCTGCTTCTGATTCTGGTCTCCCTCTGTCCCTGCCCCTCCTCACTCATGCTCGTCTCTCTCTGTCTCAAAAATAAATAAAAAATATTTTAAAAATTTATAAAAAAAGAAATTATGTTTTTATAGGTTTAGTCATTGTAGCATTGTTTAAAATCACAAACGTTTTTAAATAACCTAGATGTCCCTCAGTAAGGAACTGATAGAATAAATTACAGTACACGTGTACAGTGATACAATAAAAAGGATTGGAGATCTTTCTTTATTGATAAGGAACAATTTCTAAGATATTAAGCGCAGAACTATGTGCACAGTATACTAGCATCTTTCTTTAAAAGGGTATTAAAGTATTCATTTACATTTATATGCATAAATTAGCTCTAAAGAAACTGCAACCATTAAATACCTGTGAAATGACACATCACAAAGAAGCTGGTAACATTGGTCGCATGTGAGAGGGTAGCTGAGAGGCTAGGGGACAAATGTAGAGGAGAGAGTTTTCACTGTATACTCTGGTACTGTAAAAATGTTGAAACTTATGAATATATTTATTATTTAAAAATAAATAATATAATTTAAACTAAAGGGATTAAAAATAACAAAATATGCTGTAAAATACCTAGCATGTGGCTGGCACTTAGATATCAGCCTCTGAAAGAAAAGCTATCTATCACCTTCGTGAGTAGTAATGATGTAAGGAGTAAGGCTACTTGCTTTTTTTCTCCAAACACTAACCTGCTCCCTCTGGTGGAATTGCATGGGAATTGCAATAAATGGGAGAATAAAAATTGAAACCTCGGGCCCCTGATTAAATAAGTGGATTTGGATACCTACCTTCATCTCCCAGAAACCACTGCAGTTCATGCCTGTTCAAGGTAGCTCTCAACTTAGGGATTCTGGTGCCTGAGTGCTTTCCATGGCACACAAAGCGTTAATGATATATGTGGTTACATACAGTGGCCAAGGGGGTGTAGCTCAGTTTACACAGACCTGTGGGTGTATCTCATAAAACTTCAGCATAGTATATTTTTAAATAAATAACCTAGAAATAAATGTCCAAATATTGTCCAATGATCAAGACCATTCAACTGCTGCTCTTCATCCACAAGCATGATTTTTAATGAAAATGACTAATTCAAGTGGCTTCCACAATGCAGGATGTCAAAGGCAGTAGTACTGTTCTCTATTAGTTGATATTTGTGTTGCTGAAGGAGTGATATTCCTTCCACGTCAGAATTTTTCCTAATGTGTGCCCTGGTGAAGCCTCAAGAACGTTTAAATCCCATTAGCGCTGTCCCCACTGGAGGGGGAACAGATGTAATTGGGAATCCACACACATTTCACACCTCTTTGGGAGAAAAATCTCAGGACTTGGATATGTTTAACAGAAAAGGCTCTATGTATGGCACTATGAGGAATAATTAAGCTATAAATTTCATCCTTGTTTGCCAAATGAGAAATGCCTTTTCTTTAAAAAAAAAAAATACAGGATTCACTCTCTCGCCCCCAACTTTATCTGTCTAGGTAAATATAATTAGGTAATGGATGAGGATTTGTTAGCATTTTATTTTCTGTGTTTGCAAGAGCATTAACAGTGATCAGAAAGCACACAACAAATGGGGTCAGTTTCTGATTTTCAGAGGCAAGAACGTGACTTTTGAGAATCAGATGGGCCAGAAGCAAGCATTCTTGCAAATTAACTTCCTGTATTCTGAACAGGATCAGAGAGACTTTTGTCTTAGCTGATTTGCATGCACTAATTGCTAGTGCTGCGTAAATGTGGAGTGATCACCTGCACAATTACATTCATAAATTAATATTTTTACCTCACTGTTATTTACACACAGGAAAAAACAGTACAAATAATTTTAAGACTGTGTCTACACTTACATAATGAAGTGGTTAATTAAAGTAATGAGCTAGCTAATGACAGGCATAGAAATTTTTCATGAAATATCCATATAAGGGAAGAAGAAATGTCTTTGCCTGAATAATTCTCATGATTGCCTCAACATTTGATTTCACTTTCTATGCACAGAGACATGCCCTAAATGATACTTTGGTTATGAATCTGAATTACCCTTTGATTTCTCGTGGGTGGTGTGGATGCCAAGGCCAACTGGCACGGTAGCAGGATTGAGCCAGAGCTCTCATGCAGAAAAGACCCCCACCCCAGAAGTGCAGGGCACAGAGCGATGCAGGCAAGCACATGGCACTGAATGTTCAGAAACAGAGCTTTGGCTGGGTCTAGATTAAATCAGTCCTCAACCAACAATGCCAAGGGGTCACTTTATCACTCCGACCCCAAGATGATTTGTTTCAATTTTAGAGGGTCCCATCTTTTTTAACGACCTCTGATTCTTTGGTTCAGTAGGCCCCTAACCTTAATGCTGGAGGCCAAATTACCTCTAACTGCTTGCTTCACATCTGTAGTGAAGGGGCCTGCAACAAACCTAATCCCTGGGTTTGGGCAACCACCTCACTTGTTGGGGAAAAGATGTAGCACCCCCATCCACAACAGCCATCTTGATTCTTCTCCTCGTGTCAGTCTGAGGCACCGTCATCCCTGACTTGGGGTACAGCACCCTCCTCACTGGTCTTGCCTCCGCTCTGGCTCCCGTAACTGCACCACTGATCACCAAAGCCTATTCTCAAGGCAGCAGCCAGAATAACTTTCTAGAAAGTATATCATATCATGTCAATCTGCTCAAAACCGTGCAATGACTAGAGCCCAAATTGTGGAGTGCAGTCTGGGTCCGGAAACATATCGAGGAGGTCAGCACTTCGGCTTCTGTAGAATACCGAAGAGGAACGTACCAAAGCAGAGATGAGGGACTAGAACCCTTCTCACTGTTTGAAGCCATGACTGGGGTGGAGCTCCTCCACTCAAGCTCCAGGAGGCTTTGGCCCAGGGATATAATCTGTGGGGAAATGAGACTCTGGGGAGGAGAAAGGACACAGACATAATTTCTTGACCTAGATCTGATCCAATATTGCCTTGTAATTAATATTTCCCTTCCCTGCTGTGTAATATACGTTGTCTAATTCCTACACCTGAGCATGGATGGAACATCACAATCATAAATAGGTTGTGTATTATAAAATAGTCCACTCTAAGAAAAGTAAACTATCCTGGGTGGACGTGACCTAATCTGCTAAGCCCTTAAATGGGATTAGGCTCTGCTGAGAGAGAAAGAGGTGAGGCATGAGGATTTGATGAGAGGGAGACCTTGTATCACTGTGTTTCAAGATAAAAAGGCCGCCTATCAAGTAAGGAGAGTGAGCTCGAAGAACTGAGTATCTCCCAGTTGACAGCCAGTAAGAAGTGGGAACCCGAGTCCTACCACCACAAGGAATTGAACTCTGCCACACAAGCTCAGAAGAGAGCCCCAGGTCCAGATGAGATAGCAGCTCAGCCAACACCGTGGTTTTTAGCTTTGTGAGACACTAAGCAGAGAGCCCGTCACACTGCGTCTAGACCTCTGACCTACAGAACTGTGGACAAAGATCATTGTTTTAAGCCACTGCATTTGTGGTAATTCGTTACACAAGCACAGAATACTGTTTTAGATCGATTAATTTAATGACTGTGTTTAGGTTGACTGTAGTAGAGAGAAATCTAGAGGGCACAAGACCAGTTAGAAATTGCCATGGTAATGATAAAGGCCTGCACTGAAGGGTTGACAGTCAAAATCAGGAGGAAAAAACTAGTAACAGATTGTGAAGGAAGAATCCGTTAGACTTGATGTCCGCAGAAACATTCAGGGCTAGTTAACTGCCCTAGCGATGGTCAGCCGAACAACTCATTGGAAATCAATCATGAACTTCCTTCTGATAGCTCTCTTGCTACTATATTGGACAACTGTTGAAATGCTCCTTTGGGTTTTGTGTGTGTTTATATTAGATTCTCAACTAAAAGACAAGCTCCTGTGGACAGAATCATTTAAACCTCACTAAATTGAACCATGGGATCAAATGTTATGGACATGAAATGATTTAATTAAATTACAAGGTACTGCACTGTTAGACTGGCTCAAATCAGAACAAACTGACAGCGTCAAGTGCCAAGAAGAGTCAAGAGCCGCTGTAACTGACATGCATTGCAGGGGGCGTGGAAACCAATGTAGCTACTTTGGAAAATAGTTTGTCAGCTTTTATAAAGCTAAAAATAGACTTACCTTAAGACCCAGAAACCAGTCTTGGGTATTTAGCCCCCCCAAAAATATACACACAAAGCCCTGCACTTAAATGTTTCTAGAAGCTTTATTCAAAATCATCAAAAAGTAGAAACAACTCAAGTATCCATCATTTGATGGACAAATTATGGTATATCCATACAATGGAATACTACTCAACAATAAAACAGAACCAACTACTGATATATGCAACAACATGGGTAAATCTCAAAAACCATTATGCTAAAAGAAACAAGCCACACTCAAAAGACTACGTGCTGTATGATCCCACTTATATGACATTCTCAAGTTACAAAACTATAGGGACAATGGGTAGATCAGTGCTAGAGTAAGGCCAACAGCTAGGGTCAGGGCCAGTAAAAGGGAACTTCTCAGGATAATGCAAATATTCTGCATCATTGCTGTGGAGGTAGTTACAACTCTATATACAGTTTTCAAAATTCATAGAACTGTACATCTAAATGGGGTGAATTTTAATATATGTAAATTACACCTTGACAAGTCTGGCTTAAGGAAAAAAGAAAACAAAAATTACAATACACCAACAAGCATGCCATAGTATTTTCATTATCTATCTAGTGAAATAGGCCTCTGTCCAGATCTTTAGAGCTTTTTTTAAGGCTGGGGGCAAAGCACGGGATGTAATACCGCCTTCTCTGAAATTTTACCCCCCAACTTCAGCAAGAAGTATGTATGTTATCAAGTTATGTAAAATAATTTATTTGTACATAAAAGTTATACTAAAGAGGAAAAGAAGAGAAGAAAACATTTCAACAGCTCATATTCAAGATGATAAAGAGAGAAAGCAAGGAGGGCCTGCCAAGTCCAGACAGCATGTTTCCGCAGATGTGCACCAGGGCTCCAATCTTTGTTTAGCACCAACTGGTAGCATTCCTCCCTCCTCTCCTCTCCCCGGCGCCATGTAGCGACAGCCGCTTAAACTCTGAAAAAGTTCAGAACCACTTCAAACACAGGCCCCTGGGCAATGCTGTCTCTACTGTCCATATCTTAGGCCTCTACCTGTCGGCATCCACACGTATCTATGTGAGGTCAAGTCTTAGGGAGGTCCAGGCAGCATTGCCCATGTTCATACTTCTTCTGTTGTAAATGTGGACCCAACTGGTACTTTCCTGTGTTTGTTTGACCTGACTTTAATGTCATTTCCATATAAACAGAGGGAGTGGATTATTCTAAGGCCCATCTCCAATTTTAAGGAAAAGAAGGATTTACCATATTCTCTTCTTAAATGCCATTCGCCAACACACAAAATTTCTACGGGCACCCAAATGACACAGTGTAGGAAAGGGTGTCAGATGAAACATTGGTGTCCTGGCGGGGCAGGAAGTACAATAGTACTGGTAGCAGCAGCGTTAATGCTAAGAGGACATGAGAAAGGAAAGCAGGGGCACCTGGCTGGCTCCGTCAGGAGAGCATGTGACTCTTGATCTGAGATCAAGGGTTGTGAGTTTGAGCCTCGTGGTGAGTGTAGAGACGACCTAAAAATAAAATCTTTTAAAAAATAATGAAAGCAAAAGGGTTCCATTTTAGCATGATAGCATCTTACATGTTCAGAGAGATGCTGGCATTTCTGTTTTGTGATGTGGTTGTCTTTCTTGAGTTTTGTCTTTAAATTTAAGACAGGGATATAAATTTTTTTAAATGATTATACACTGCACCCTCTGAGAATAGAGGAATTTGAATTTAAAATTAACAGTATTTCCAATATGCCAAAAATTAACCATATCTCATGTTCAATATTTTCTTAAATAACGATTGTCTATAACAGGCCATTCTGAAGTATAATAAATGATATCTTCTAAATTCTACTAATGGCTGGCATTACTTATGACCCTTTCTGTAGCAATAGCCAATAAAAAAGATCATATTTTCAGTATATACATATCATTTTGAAGACTCTAACATTCAGAAGTGAGTCAATTTATTTAATTTATAGGAAGATGAAAGCCATTCTAGAAATAACATTTTATGATTGTAATCTCATCAATATCTGATACTCTAAATTTTCTTTTTAAACATCTCCATTTTCCACTGTCATGTTTGAATTACTTTTATTATTGTATTTTACCTATTTCAATGTCTACTTCTTTTCTTTTATAAATGAATTCACCAGTTGAAGTCAAAATGAGTCTAGAAACCCTTAAGATTTAGAATACCCTTTAATTACCATACATCATGCCACTAAGAAAAATCAGATACAGCTCTCTCTGGAAAGAATTATGTTTACCTTTTTCTCATCATTAAATTTGACTTTTTAAAAATAGTCTTTTCACAGCAATAAAAATGGAAATAGCATACTAAAAATGGGATATTCTTATTTTGTCATTTTAAAATTTTGAAACAGTTTAAATGCTGGTACAACCATATTTCCATAATTCCCTGTGCTTGTTTTACTTAGGAAAAAAATACGCCACTGGAAATGTACATGTAATAGAGCATATACATACATAAGTATATATAAAATGAAAATGTATACATATACATATCAACAAATAAAACTGTAAAATGACTCTTAAGATCTATAGTATTAGAGATGTTTCAAACACCAGTGATTAGGAATTCATCAGAGATTTTTTTCAAATTTAGAGAATGATACAATTGATTTCAGATAAGCTTTGTCGAGTCAATTGGTCCATGAAAACTTTCTTCTGGTTTTTCCTTCATCATTTATGCTTCCCCATTTGGCACTTTATAACAAATTAGGAGAATAAATTCAATTTGTTATGATCAAAGCGTTGTGTTTACAATGTCTTATTTAACCTCCAGACTGTGAAGGACCCACACATCTGCCTTCTATTTGAATGGATATTGAGAAAAATGAGAGATAAAGAGAAATACAGCTTTGTTTCATAAAAACTAAATATCATCTAAAAAGTTAGTTTATTATCCATGGTTAAATATTTGACCCTCATAAAGAATTGCATGATATGCTTTTGAATCACTTTCTGTTACTAAGTGCTTTAAACCTTTAAGCTTTTCCTTCTCATAATTATTTTTAATTCTCACCCATCCCTTCAATGACTTTTTCTCTTTGACTAGTTCAATTATCATGTTCACTTTTCCCAAACTAAATTCATTATGAATTTTGTATTTCCATAGAATAAATGAAATTATTTTTGCCCTAATAACCTAAATATGTTACAAGAGTAGATCTTAAATGCATTGCATAATTTTTAGGATTAGATATCAAAGATGGCCATCGATAGGAAGTTTTAAGAATTTTACTGGAAAGTTTTGTGACACTATATTCAGGTCCCAATTTATGGTTGAGAAACTTATAGCAAAGTAGCCATATATACAAATCAACAAATAAGTAACCAAGTTTGACAAAAATGCCTTATTTCTTATGAACATGTCTCATCTCCTCTACTAGATAATCATTCTTTCCTGGACAAAGCCAAAGAAACGCCCCCAGCATTTAGCACATACCTAGTAAATATTAGGGAATAAATGTTTGAGTTGGCTTTTTAAGACCAATGAATCTTTGCCATAAATATTTATTTAGCCCTGATGTTTTGCCATTAAAGATATGCAGCTGCTAAGTTATGTGCCCATCTTATGACTTCTGCACAAGTCTCACAATCCGTTAGCTCAAGGGCTACCTGGCCGGCTCAGGTGGTGGGGCTGTGACTCTTCATCTTTGGGTCATGAGTTCGAGCCCCACAGTGCAGGTAGAGATTACTTTAAGAAAGTAAAAACTGAAATCTTTACAAACAAATCAATCAATTTCATTTTCTATTGAATCCTTGAATTTACATTTCTTCAATATAGCTGTTGTGGGGAACTGGGAATGCTTTTGCTGCCCTTTTCTTAGGTTTTATGTCAATCTTCCACACTGCTGTATAAAACAGAACATTTCTTTCAGAAAAGTTTTGTTCCTGACTTACTCTTTTTGCTTTCAACATTGTTTTGCATTTTATTATGCTGGTAGAAAAAAATAAAAATTATTTTAAATGTGCAAATGAAATAAAGACCAACAAAAAATTGTTCTCTGCATTGGATAATAGAGTTTTAATGTATTTCTGCTGTCGGGTTGGTGTATTTGTGTGATAATTTTATGTGACAGTGTAATTAAGTTGTAAAACAATTCCCATTTCCTATGTATTTTATCTATTTATCATCATTTATTTCTTTACCTTCTTTTTCTGCAATAAATATTATTGTAAGGAGAGTTAAATAAGTTAAACCAATGCAATTACTTTTACAGATTGAAATTAACTTCATATATCAATTTGTACACATTTATACAAAGTACCTACAACTAGCCCGATATAAATAAATGTGTTTATCGCCGTATATTTATGATGTCACTGTGGTTTCCATGTTTGCCTTCCTTTTGAGTGATGATCTATGTGTTTGAACTTGACATTTTAACAGTATTTTCAAACAATTTCATTCATTATCAAATAACCATTTATTACACTATGGCAATTTCATACAATTTACTGAACCTTTTAGACACTCCTAAACAATGATTTATCAACCAATATACAGATTTTAATGCTTATCACAGCAAATATAGAAAGTAACATTAAATAGTGACTTGACAAGAGATAACTAAATTATCTTTTTTAAAAAATCCTGATGAGTCATGGTTAGTAATAGCCTGTATGCTTTTATAGCTCCACTAGAAATTAAAGGAGGTATATTAAATTGTTATATTCTTCATGTGTTAAGATGGTTAATGATATTTGCACATATTTATACAAAGCCTATATAGATGTCAATCATATAAACTATATAGATGTCAATCGTATAAACTCAGATGTTGATTTTAAAGGCAAGAAAGAAAGAAGCGTATTTAAGATGTTTTGGATGCTGATGTGCTTGGGAGCTTTTTGTGTCTGGGCTTCCTCATAAAAAGGACAACATTCCTGCTCAGAAAAGGCATCTCTGGGTGCCAATTCTGAGACGACCCTGATGGATCGTGTCCTGTGAAGCCACCGGTTACTTACAATAATCCTATCTGCTTGCCACACACAGAACATTTCCAGACCATTCTCGTGAGGTCTGATCATATCACCCTTACCGGAACATCCCACAGACATTATGTGGTTGTAAAACGTATTAGGGGAAAAAATTTTCTCATTAGGGGAGACAAATCAGTGGCAGAATGTTCTTTGTAGGATCATGCAATTGATCCAGTGAAGACAACAGTTCTCTGAGAAGCTGAGAGAAAGTTTAGATTTAAAAACAAACAATTAACAAGGACAGAAAGGGAGGAGAGAGAAACAAGACAAGCTTCTTTTCAAGTAGGATCATTTACATGAAACATTAAACCTGACAAAGGTTTCTGTCAGTGTGTGGGAGGGTCTGTATTTCTTTAGTTATCCACATCCAGAATGAATTAATTTGACACTAATTGCAGAAGGATTAAATTTATTCAATCTCTATAGACTACTCCTTGACTATTAAAATTAAATGAAGATAAAAATGAATTATTCTTTCCTAGTTCAAAAATTAAACACCAAATCAATTTATGAGGATGTGGGGGAAGATGGGCAGTGAAGACCACAATCTGTGACTTTTTGTTCTGAAATAAATTGAAATGAGAAGATTCCTTTTTTTTTTTTGCTAGATTTACCAATTTAACAAAAAGACCCCTTATTTCCAAGGTGCCTTTAGAAAATATACTTCTATAATAACCTAAAAATATATACATTTCTATTAATACCTTAAAAATATATAGCTGTGTCAAGAAATTGGCTTGCTAGAGAATGTCTTTTTTAATAGTCAAATCACAAAAAGAATTATTAAAATGAAAAAGGGGAACAAGTTTCAAGTGATTACATTTCCGCATGTGTCCTCTGTCTCTCCATGTCAGATAAAGAACTAAAGTAGGAGTGCCTGGGTGGCTCAGTTGGTTAAGTGACCCACCTTGGCTCAGGTCATGATCTTGCAGTTCATAGGTTCGAGCCCTGCATCAGGCTCTCTGCTGACAGCTCAGAACCTAGAGCCTGCTTCAGATTCTGTGTCTCCCTCTCTCTCTGCCCCTTCCCTGCTCATGCTCTGCCTCTGTCTCTCTCTCAAAAATAAACATTAGAATTTTTTTTAAAGAACTAAAGCAAAACTATTATAAGAGACAGTCTCATAAACTGAACTTTGAAGGAACTCATTTTCAGAATGGTCCTTAAGCAAAAATGATCACTACAAGGCAACGCTTGGGACTCCCTGAGACTACCATTTCTTTACTCATTTGCTGTTGCCTGTTCCCTGGTCTTAGAGAGTACATATTGCATATGGAGTGTGGGGAGATCTTCAAGCTCTGGTTGGAATTTTAAAGGAAATTTGCTTATTCTGGGTTCAGGGCTTTAATCTACTGTATTGTGCAAACCTGCAAACTGTAAATACCAATATCCCTGGTAAATATTCAGATTCTTTAAAGTGTCTTTCCTGTTATCTGGCATGGATTTTATGTATGCATTTGGATTAGGGGCGTTTTTTATGCCGTTTTTCCCCTAAGGCAGACAATACCATGAAGGTGTGTAATTTTCAGGTGTTTATACCTGACTAAGTACCCATATAACATCTGAGTGCATTTCTAAAATTCAAGGAAATGATAAGCCCAGCTTTCAGCAAAATGCTAAAAACGAGGTGAATGAAATGAGTCTTGGATACCCTGTAAGTTACTGACAAGGAAATTGAAGATCTGCAGAAGATCGAGAACTTGCCCAAGGTCACGGAGACTGTAGCAGAGTGAAGACTAGAATGCCTCTCCTAATCCCAGTCCAGTCCCTGGCCTTCCATTTTAGCGTAAAGTTTATGTGTTAGACCCTCTATGAAAAATAATTGCATTTTAACATGAATCGGTGTCATAAGCTAATTAAAGACTAATAATGTAATTTCAGGCATTAGTCATCGTATTGATTTAAATTCGCCCCACACTCTCTCATATCCCAAAATGCACCCCAAGCATACTAGACAGAGTTTCTGTAAATAGTGCTTGGGTAAGGGCAGTGTCTAATAGAAGAGTATCTCACATTTATATAGATGAGAAGTCCCTCATATTAATGAGTGACCTGCTGAAAAATTAGTATTCCATTCAAAAACAAAATCTAGGATTTTAGAGACTAAGGATCTTTTAAACCTGATAATTCTGTCATTTCGTGTCTCCCCATTCCACACATACACACCTGAAACTAAAAAGTGACCTTCTTTTTCTCAGTGTGTATAATTCGGTGCTTTAGCAATTATATAGGGGAAAAAAGTATTTGTCCTTAAGTATCCTAAGGGAATCACGTAAATAAAAAATAATGTCACAATATTAATATTTTTCTCCTCATTGTACTGCCATTCATTAAAAAGAATTGAGTTAGTACATTTTTACCTGCACTTTTACCTGCGCTGTTTTAAAATATAAATAATGATCTAGATTCTCTCAGTTGAGATAGTTACTTTTAGGAAATAAAGTATTTTTGGAAATACATTTGTAGAACAGACAGGCTATTGCAATAGTGAACTAGATGATATCACCTTTTAATGTTTATATTTGTATTAAATTACATAAAAGTGCATTTGCCTTACATAGAGCCATGTTAGCTCTTGGCTTTGTTAAATAGAATGTAATTCCTAATTGACGCAACAATTCTTCGTGCATTTTGAAATACACTTGTTTTCTTGAAACAGGTAAGACTGTATTTTGATTCTAAAGAATAAATGATAAATGCTTTGGTGAATGACAGTGTTAAATCTAATTTTGTATTAATCTGGATGACCTTGGAAAATTCTCACTTTTATTCACCCTGCCCAGGAAGAATTTGAAATGCATTATCACTGGTAAAAATCATCATCATCATCATCATCACCATCATCACCATCAGTCACTCAAACAGCTTTTTTCTAACTGGAGGCTATCACTTACTTGTATGTTTTTAAATATAGATGTCACAATGAGACAAAGAAGAGCGAAATCTGCTCTCTTCAAAACTAATCTTTATTTTAGTAATAAACCAAGCACGGTGATTCTGTCTCAGTACTTTTGCAAGAGCATCAGTTACTAAGGGGACCAGTTTTTCGTAATGATTCCAATTCAGGGTAGATGGCTCTCTGTCTGTCTTCATTCCAAATGTCAACTGTGATGTCCAGTTTACTTGTTGCTATGATTTGGCCAAATTTTGTTCTTTTGTATCATAAAATGTATAACCTCAGATACTCTCAAATTCATATTTGTTATTTCTTTGATGACATTCCAGAAAGTTTCAGAGAGGACTTGAATGGGGCCTGTAAGTTTGTTCACAGTATTAATTTTGATGAGTAATCTAAGGTAGTACCAGACTTTTCTAACTTATGGTAAATGAAATGCCTATCCTCTTTCATCTTCAACAAACAGGACTCACTCCAGATCTGAGTTCTTCCTCTCACATGGCTTCAACCCATAACGTATTTCCCTGAATGAAATAAATACGTAAAGTCCCATGGACTAAAATTCTCTGGCAAATTAGCCTAGTTTTCCTCTTAAATGGCCATAATCTAATTTTGCATATGGAAACATTTCTCAAAAATGTGTGCTGCACTCTGAAATGTGGAAGCATCTCGCAACAGTGATGTGTAATATATGTGTGCACTCCAATTTCATTTTCAGAAATAGGGAAGCACAAATTCTCTCTGGAATTATTTCTTTTACTGGCTCATCGTCAAAAAAGAAACTTGTCACCATGCCAAAGACAAAACTGCTGCTGGGTTTAGTTTAGAATTTTATAAAGTGAGTAAGTGAAAAATATATATACATGCATTGCAGTCTCGAGTTATGAATAATTAAGTGAATACATAATTGTATCCAGTTTTACCCTCAAGCTCAACCAGCAAAGACATCTTCAGCCCACGTGAAAAGGAGACTTCATATTTTTTTCAAAAATTATGACTGAGCTGCCGAACCTCACTGAATTTATATGCTCATAAGCAAGAATAACAATCCGTCTATAAAATTATACAGTGGAGAGTGCGGCATTATTCAAGAGTTTTGTTTAATGCACATTCTGCCTTCTAAAATGTGAATTTACACAAGCATTTTCTTAGCATTGTCTGAAATGTCTTCTTCGTCATCTCTCATCCTACCTCTCCGATCCCAGGTTGCAGTGAGGGTGAGAAGCAGGTATAGACTCAGCATCTGCAAGTCTGTTTTGGCTAAGTGCTTTTGTTTTGGTATATGAAGTATGACAAAGTAATAACACGAATGATCTTAACACACATACTGAAGTATATGTTCAAAGAAATATCACCCCTTTCAGAGTGGTTCTCTCCGAACTTATCCTCATCATGTTGTCATTGTGAGGGACATGTTTCAATCTCTTCAGAGCGCAGTTATAAAGTCATAATTGATTGCTTTTCCATGTTGCTCCTCGTAGTGGCTCTGAACCAATATTTAGCATTAAAAAATGCCCCTTTCATTTGGCCTCTGATGGCTTATTTTTGTTTCTGGGCATTCACACCCATTCAGGCTCCCACAGCATGGGCCCCAGTCCTGAAGAACAAAAGCCTCTGTGTATTTGCATATGCCACTCCCTCTGCGGGGAAGGTTCTCCTCTTACTACCAGCTTTAGATCACCTCCTTCCAGAAGTCCTCCTTCACTGACCCCCCCCCATCTGTTTAGCTCCCTTCTATTTAGCTGCCCCGTGGAGGTCCAATATCACCTCAAGCCCCAAGTTGTTTTACCGTGTTCCTTTGTCCCCCTCCCTGACTAGTCTGTGAATTCCTTGTAGGCGGACACTGTCTTTATTATCTGTCCCCTTAGGGACTGACAGCAATGACTCCCAATATTGTTCAATGAAAGTTTGTTCAGTGATGGTTTGTGAATGGACACAAAGGTTTGGTGAAAGGTTTGTAAATGGATACTTGGATGAAGTGGGTAACCTAAGATGACATCTTTGAAGGTAAACTTTCATTTGAATGAGTCCTAGTCAAGTTCAGGAATTAATAGATCATTCAATAAATGATGTTAGGTGAACTAGTTTGTCAGTTTGGTAAAGTCAGATTCCGGACCTCATCTCATAAGCATATATACAAAACTATTGGATTTAATGTTCATATTTTTAAAAAGATAAAACTATAAACAACTATTAGCTACTTGTGTAATTTTAGGGTGAGGAGGGCCTATTTTTTTTATTTGTAGTTTATGTTTTGGAGAGAGAGGGACCAAGCACACAAGGAGAGAGAGAGAATCTCAAGCAGACTCTGCACTACCAGTGTGGAGCCTGATGCAGGGCTTGAACTCACAAACCACGAGACCATGAGCTGAGCTGAAACCACGTTGGAAGCTTAACTGACAGGGCCACCCAGATGCCCCAGGAGGGACTATTTAAACATCATACCAAAGCCAAAAACCACAAGGAAATGGTTGATGGTGGTTCCGAGCAAATGTATCACTTTCCAAATGATATCTTTTATTTCGAGTCTGGAAACCACATTTTTTTCTTCCGAATTACTTTCCAATTTTTTTTAATTTTTTTAATCTTTAAAAAAATTTTTTAAATGTTTATTTATTTTTGAGAGAGACACAGAGCGTGAGTGGGGGAGAGGCAGAGAGAGAGGGAGACACAATCCGAAACAGCCTCCAGGTTCCAAGCTGTGAGCACAGAGCCCAATGAGGGGCTCAAACCCACAAGTGTGAGATCATGACCTGAACTGAAGCTGGACACTTAACCAACTGAGCCACCCAGGCACACCTATCTTCTTTCCTTCCTTCCTTTTTTCCTTCCTTCCTTCCTTTCTTTTTGAGAGAGAGAGAAAGAGAGAGCATGAGCAGTGGAGGGTCAGAAAGAAAGGGAGACACAGAATCTGAAGACAGGCCCCAGGCTCTGATCTGTCAGCACAGAGCCTGATGCGGGGCTTGAACCCACAGAACCGTGAGATCATGATCTGGGTTGAAGTCCGACACCTAACCAACTGAGCCACCCAGGCGCCCCACCAATATTTATTTTTGAGAGAGAGACAGAGTGTGAGCAGGGGAGGAGCAGAGAGAGAGGGAGACATAGCATCTGAAGCAGATTCCAGTCTCTGAGCTGTCAGCACACAGCCTGAAGTGGGGCTTGAACTCACGGTTCCGTGAGATACCGTGAGATCATGACCTGAGCCAATGTTGGAGTCTCAACCGACTGAGCCACCCAGGTACCCCTCAATTTTTAAGATTCTAAATATCTGCATATTCAAGGACACCCATTGTAGAAAACAAGTGATTGTAAAAATGTACTAAAGATTGTCCAAAAAATCTGTAAACACAAGGAAAATTGTTAATTATATATTTTCCAGACTAACAGTTGAATCCATTGCTTAATGGTATATCACTTAAAAGCTGAAGGAAAATATACTGAGCATATTATTTGAAAATATAAATTGTATGTTGTTTGAAAATCAGTTAGTCTTATTTTTCTGACATTGTTATACATTCTATGAAGTGTGGTTTTTAATTATTTTTAAAAATGGAGCAACCTAAATGTTTAATAAGGAATTGTTAATACATAAATTATTCATAATAAAAACGATGGTGTTGAAATATACTTATCATCATGAAAAGGAGTTCAGGATATATTTTTAAATGAAAAATAAATTATAAATATTAAGTACATTATCTCATTTTATAAAAACGTGTGTGCTATTTATTTGGTTATATGTATACAAAAATCTGAAAGAACATGCATAAATGTATGAGTAGGGACTATCTTTTTTGCCTTTTCTATAGTTTCTAATGTTTCAGCAGTAAGTATGGATAATTCATGAGATGGGGATAAAAAGATAATCGTAGAATGGATTATTCAGTTCTAAAGGAAACACTGACCGAGCTTATTAAACAATGAAGTTACTAAAACGAAATAGAAACTAAAGATTCTAAATAAACTAAAAAACTAACAATTCTAAACTAAACCAAAAAAATCACATAACTATATACGATTTCAAATGATTTGCTGCCACCCTGTGAGGAATTCTATTCATTGCGGGACTGAAATAAGCAAAATATGGAACTATGCAAAATCTGTAACTGAAGATGGAATCGCTTACATAAGCATGATCCCAGACGTTGTTTAAAGCTCTGTACCAGTCGATCAGTTTTGTTTTCTCTTCCAGCTTATTTAACAAAACTGCTAGGGAGAAAATAGTACCTAACGTATGATTACAGTATGTCAAGGTCTGTTCTAATAATTATGACTTTATCTTACAAAAATCCTATGAAGTTGTTTTTTCCTTATTTTTATAGATGAGACACAGAGATTTTAACCACCTGCTAACAGTGAGTAAATGTTATCAAAACAATGTAAACTCAGGAGCTCCATTTTGAGTCAATGATTTAAATTTTTGAGCTTTTCTTTTCCCCTCAACCACCCTCCCCCATTCCCAAATGCACTGCCCAAATAGTCGACTGTTGCGCCTTTGTAGGGATTTACTGAATGAAATTTCTGAGAGGGATTATTAATTTTCCAAATAATCTGTTTCTTGAAGCTGTAGAACAGCGTTGCTATTCAAAGTATGATCCGCGGAGCCGTGCCCTTCAGAGAACTGATTGTTACCGATCCATGGTGAGACGGGTGCAGAAATTGAGAGTAACCATTTGGAAAACTTTATGGTAATTTTACAGGATATGGCTGTTGGCTCTAATAATAAAGTGTTTCCAGTATTTTTGTTTTATCTTACCAGAGCAATGTCCACAACTAACTGTTAATTCAAAAAACTAATCTGATCGCTCCCCACATGCATTCTGGGCAGCACTATCGTATTCGGCCTCCAGAATTTTGCCAAGGATTCTTCTGAGGTTTATTTAGTTCCCCAAAATGAGGCCTCCGATATTTTCTTTCCCCTGTTTTCATCAATGTTATGCTACAAAAGTATTGTAATGATTAATAAAGCCAACATCACGAGTGTAAAAAGAAGTCTTGTCTCGGCAGCAGAGAATAAGCGCCGTCAGACCCGCTGGAAGGCAGCGCTCCCGGCAGGCGCCTGCGCAGACGATCCTCCGCGGCAGCCGACGGGGCGGGGACAAGGACTGGGCGGCTGGGAGAAGACGCCACGCTTCCGCCTGGAGAAGATCGGGATACCACCACTTCCGCTGGGGCGGCGCTCTGCGTCCGGGTCAGCTGTTGCCGCTGCAGCTGTAGCCAGGGGACTGGGCCAGGGTCTCCACTGCCGTCCGAGGGGAGCGGGCTCCTCTCGGCGCTACCTCCTGCGACCTGGCCGTCAGCCCCACGTCGCCGGCCTGGAGGGGCGAAGAAGACGAGGGGGCCAAGGCTTCCTCTGGGGTGAGTGCGGCCCGGGTAGACTCGGCACGGCGGGTCTGGGCTGGAAGCAGGCTTGGGGCGGATGTCTGAGGGGCGCGTGTTCACCGGACAGCCCGAGAGAGGAAGCCCAGAGAGTGATCCGGTGTAGCCGGCGCCTTGGAACCTGCCCGGGAGGCGCTTCCCGGATCCCCACCCAGCTTAGGCCCCCGCCCTTGGCTCGGCTCCTGCTTGCCTTTGCCATCCTTGCCCGCCCCCCCGCTACCCCTTTTCCGTGTGTGCTGTTGTGCTCGGGATGGAACTTGCCCCTTTCCAAGCCCCCCTTGCACACACCCTGCTCTGGGTGCGTGACCGGGCCCCCTTGGTCACGTATTTAAGACCAGCGTCAGTCCTGATGCAGAACAAAGAAACTTGGACGTCTGGTGTGCCTCATACCCTCGGGGAATAGACACGGAAGCGGCATTTGCAGTGAAAGCTTTAGTAGACCTTGCTGTGTGAAAAGCCAGATTCCTGCGTAGATTCAGAGTTTACCTCTTGCTTAATGGTTTGAGTTTCCTGGGTGTAGCGGATGCAGCTTGAGACCAACTAGATCAGCTCATGTTAAATCGGGAATTTATTCGGGTCTGTTACGTTGCTTTGAAACTTCCCTTGTCTGCCTGTTCCGGGAGCTCTTTGAGAGCACAACTTTTGCCCTGCTCATCCTGATAATCACAGTGCCTTCCTTATAGTTAGCTGACGTGTGTGATTGCATCTAGTGTTGCTTTTTCATCCTCACCGTTTTTGATTAGGATCTCTGTTTCTATTAATACCTAATTCCTTAACTTTTTCCAATTATACGTATTCTTTCTCTAAAATTTTATAAGAATTTCTGCAACTTGTAAATGGATAAGGTTGGTAACTGAAGTCACTCAGTTTAGTTAGCTTATATACTATCTTCTTGATGATCTTGCACATCTTTTACTTAGTTCTTGTCATTTTACATTTTCTCCAAACTATTCTTAGTCTCTGTTGCAACCGAACATTGTTGGGCTTATTCAGGAGATATGACTGGTCCACTTCTGCAAACGTGGAACTTGAACTAGATTATCATAAATCAGTGCTGTTGTAGTCTTTAAGCACTGGAAGTTAAATGTAACCAAATCTGGCATTACAGGCTTATTCTGTATAAAGTTGCCAGTGTGCTTGAGACAGTGTGCTGTAACAGGCTGTGGTTAACCTGGGAACCAGGATGTAGTGTCATTTGCCTCACATGTGAGAAAAAAACGGTGCTCATAACACCAGTGTTTTCTACCTGGCAGAAGTTGTTGATTGGAACATAGGGGATGATGAACGTACAGATGGTTAGTAAATGTGAAAAGGAAAGTGCTCTTGATTCCATCCTAAAGATAGGGGCAGGGATGCAAGAAAGCATCTGAAAAAGGAAGTATGTATAGCCAGTCTCAAAAAGTTAACCTTGACCAACAGTAGATGGGAAGATGTCTTATTAAGCTTACATTGTACAAAGGAAATTACTAGCATACTTTGATAGTAATATTTCAGAGTTATCATGTTTTTGTTTATTAATTTATATTGAGAGAGGGAGAGTGCAAGCGGGGGAGGGACAGAGAGAGGGGGAGAAAGAATTCCAAGAGGGCTCCATGCTATACTGGGCTCAGTCTCCTGAACCATGAGATCATGACCTGAACCCAAATCAAGAGTTGGTCACTGAACCAACTGAGCCATGCAGGCACCCCTCAAAATTATAATTTTATATTACAACTAATACTGTAACTACAGGGGCATCTGGGTGGCTCAGATGATTAAGCAATTAAGTATCTGACTCTTGATTTTGGCTCAGGTCATGATCTCATGGTTGGCTGGATCCGGCCCCATATCAGGCTCTGCACTGACAGCGGGGAGCTTGCTTGGGATTCTCTCTCTCCCTCTCTCTTAAAATAAACAAACTTTTTTTTTTTTAAGTACTATTTAGTGGCGACTGGGTGACTGACTTGGTCGAGTGTCTAACTTTGGCTTAGGTCATGATCTGGCTCATGAGTTTGAGCCTCATGTCAGGCTCTGTGCTGACAGCTCAGTGCCTGGAGCCTGCTTTGGATTCTTTGTCTCCTTCTCTCTCTCTGGCCCCTCCCCTGCTCATGCTCTGTCTCTCTCTCCTTCAAAATAAATAAACATTTAAAAAATTTTAAGTACTGTTTATAGGTGGCATAATTATTCTTTGCCTTATTTTCAGTTTGGGGAAGAGTCAGGTCATTGTAATTTTTCTTGAATTTTGTGTTAACGTTTCTGATAGAGTATCTCATTTTACTCTTTTTTTAAATTGAGGTTTAATTGGCATATAACATATTGGTTTGAGGTATACATACAATAATGATTTGATATATTGGGAAATGATTACTGTAATGAGTGTAGTTAAACCTTCATTGCTGCATATTAAAAATTTTTATCTTGTGATGAAAACTTTCAAGAATTATTTTCTTAGCATTTTTCAGGTCCGTAATACACTATTAATTATAATCATATTATACATTATATCCTTAGGATTTATTTTATAACTGGAATTTTGTACCTTTTGACCCCCATCACCCATCTGACCCACTCCTCTAACCCTCCTCCCCTCTGGCAACCGGTGTTCTCTGCATCTATGAACTTGGGGGGGGGGGGGGTGTGTGCGCGCGTGCGCACGCACACATGTGTTTTAAGATTGCGCATATAGGTGAGACCATACAGTATTTGTCTTTCCCTGACTTACTTTACATAGCATAATACCCTCAAGGTCTATCCATTTGTTTCAGCTGGCAAGATTTTATTCTTTTTATGGCTGAATAATATTCCATTCTCTATATATATATATGTCACAATTTCTTTATCCATTCATTTATGAATGAAAACTTAGGTTGCCTCTGTACTTTGGCTTTTGTAAATAATGCTGCAGTGAACGTGAAGCTGCATATATCTTTTTGAGATAGTGGTTTTGTTTCCTTCAGATAAACACCCAGAAGTGGAATTTCTGTGTCCTATGGTCTACTTTTAACTTTTTGAGGAACCTCCATACTGTTTTCCACGGTGGCTGCACCAATTCACATTCCTCCCAGCAGTGCACGAGGGCTTCTTTTTCTCCACACCCTGTCAACACATGCTATTTCTTGTGGATTTGAGAATGACCATTCTAATAGCTTTAAGGTGATATGTCATTGTGTCATTTCATTCTTAAAAACCCCTGCATGGTCCTGCTCTCAAGGAAGTGGTGACAAGTGTTTAAGATTTTTCTGGAGGTGTTTTGGTGATCTTTGTAAACATATAAGTTGGCGTCAAGTGTTTTCCTGTAGTGCTACCAGTGTTGCCAACCTCAGAGGGGAAAAGAACATAAATATTTAGAATGAAGCCCTTTTGTTTAAATGGGAAACGAAAGACTTGCCTGGGCCCTTCCTCCTGCCAGCTGTAACTGATTTCAGCACGGTACTGGCACCTGCTCCAGCAGGACTATTCAACTACATAATAGTAAAGTTGCCATGTAAGATTCTAATTTATAACTCAGATGGCTGTAAATATGATTTTAATATTTAATTTTTGCTTTCAATATTTTGAATATTGAGTTGCGTAGGGAAAACCCTATCTTTATCTTGGGTGAATTTACCACCACACTTGCCTCCAGAGCATGTCAGGAGGAAATCCATTCTCCTTGATTTTTAACTTCATTGAGGTTGGCACTGTTCTGAGTTTATCTCTATGACTTCTGCTGATAACTAGCATAAGTAATGATGTGCCCCCAGCACCCCAAGTCTGCTGAGAAAACAAGTTTTTTTTGTTGCATTAGGTTATTTTAACAAATGTCATCTTAAAGTGTTATTTCCGCATTCTAATTTACCAACTCTATGAACAAAAAATGGGAAACAGCCACAGTTAACTTGTGAGTCAGCAATGTCCTGATTTCCTTCAAAGTGGTTGTGCTTGTATTGCTCCTTTCTTGTTCGTTTCCTGTTCTTACAGCTGCTGATGATTAAATGCTTCCAAGAACAATATTCTCTCAATTGTTTAAACTTTTTATCTACCTAGTGTACTTTTCTCCCTAAAATTCATGATGAAATGGTCAAGAGTGAATCTATCTTTATCTCTCCTCCTAGGTTCAGTTTAACTAACTTAAATAAATTATCCCCAAACTAAAACATCCATGTCCATGTGCTGTGTGTATTAACATCATGTACTTCATGATTTTGAAGTACAAATGGAATGAATCCGCTGAGCTGTCGGAAGGACTCGGGCTCTCTATTGTGTGGATAAGTTCTTCTCAAGTGATAGACTTGTTGCAGTGGTAGAGGATCTAAAGGACATGGTTTGTCTTACTGAATTTCACTAATTACATATTTTCTCTTACAAATGAGGAATAATTTTACCAACAGACATTGGTAATTGCGTGTATGTGCATTGCCGTAGGTATTTTCACTACACCTTTTGTGCGGTAAAACAACAGAAAGCCTACTTATATAGTTTAATAGGAAAAATAAGCCTAAAGGATAGAGCAGAACAAAGGCTTGCTATCCAGTGCCATACCGTACAATTAAATATTTATTCTTATAACTGATATTTACAGGCTTATGTGCCAGGCACTGTGCTAGGGCTTGGGAATGTAGTGATAGCAACTTTCAGTTGAGGTATTAAATATTTTTCTGAGTATGTGGGATGTTTGAAAAGACTCCAAGAACATCCTGATATTTTTCCAACGCCTGGCAAAAAGGTGAGACCAAAATAATGGAAACCTTTTCTGATTATTGAATTTAGGAAGTATATTAGTTCACTTTAGAGTGATTATAAAACCCTTGAGTACTAAATTAAAAATTTGGAAAGGAGCGCCTGGGTGGCTCAGTCGGTTAAGCCTCCGGCTTCGGCTCAGGTCATATCTCACATTCGTGGGTTCGAGCCCCGTGTCGGGATCTGTGCTGACAGCTAGCTCAGAGCCTGGAGCCTGCTTCTGGTTCTGTGTCTCCTTCTCTCTCTGCCCCTCCCCTTCTCATGCTCTGTCTCTGTCTGTATCAAAAATAAATAATTACATTAAAAAAATTTTTTTAATTTGGAAGAGACAATTTTAAATTTTTACTAATAGAGTGTTTCAGGTTTCTTGAGCATCAGTTTCCAGGGCAGTAAGCATTAAGTATTTGGGCTTGTTGACCGTAATTTTGGGGTCCTCTACACTAGTTTCATGTTCTTTATATAAGAGATGGATAAGGTAGGTATCCCTTTTCTGTTTATTTTCTTCTCTACTCAACATTGCCTAGCTCAGTGTTTTCCCAGAGAGTTAGAAATCCGTTACTCCTGTATATAAATACTGAGTTTTCCAAGCAAATGTTGGTGAGAAAAAGACAGCATTTGCCATTTTTTCTGTACTTGAAAGTATGTCCTCGAAAATGTAAACCTTTTGAGAATGTGTGAAGCCTCTCTTTGAGCATAAGTAAGAATGCAAACCTGGCAGAGATAGAAATTTAGTTTATCGTGTGGGATCCAACACTTCAGACAATTTCCAGTGTAATTCTATTGTTGTTCTGGAACATAACGCTTTTTCAGTGCAACTTTGTACATCTTTTGACTGTTGTAATGACAGCAGATAAAGCAGCCATAAACCATGACCATGTCTTTGTTTTATTTATTCATGTATTTGTTTTACCCCAGTATAATTAACCGTGTTGTATCAGTTTCAGGTGTATAGTAGAGTGATTCAGCCAATCTGTACATGACTCAGTGCTCATTATGTTAAGTGTGCTCTGAATCCCCGTCACCCATTCCTCACCCACCTCCCCACCAGTTTCTTCTCTATATTTAAGACTTGGGGGGAGAGTAGGAACTGCGGCGATCGGAGTCATGGCAGGACAAGCGTTTAGAAAGTTTCTTCCCCTCTTTGACCGAGTTTTAGTTGAAAGGAGTGCAGCCGAAACTGTAACCAAAGGAGGCATTATGCTTCCAGAAAAATCTCAAGGAAAAGTTTTGCAAGCAACTGTAGTAGCTGTTGGATCAGGCTCTAAAGGAAAGGGTGGAGAGATTCAACCAGTCAGTGTGAAAGTTGGAGATAAAGTTCTTCTCCCAGAATATGGAGGCACCAAAGTAGTTCTAGATGACAAGGATTATTTCTTATTTAGAGATGGTGACATTCTCGGAAAATATGTAGACTGAAATAAATCATTATTGAAATGGCATGAAGTGAAGCTGCCCATTCCAGTGAAGTTGTGAAATCTCTCATCATGTAAATAATTTTCATGTCTCTCTTTTATAATAAACTAATGGTATCCAAACTAATAAAAAGAAAAGACTTGGGGGGTTTTGTATATCTCTTTTTATTTTGTTCTTTTGTTTCTTAAATTCCTCATATGATGTATTTGTCCACATATCTGTCTTTCTCTGACTGGCTTATTTCACTTAGCATTATAGCCTTGAGATCCATCCGTGTTGCTTTAGAAGACTAATTGAAGTGAATGTGAATGACTGGCACCACTTGTTTTATTTAATAAGTATTTTAAAAGTTATATGTACATGATTTTAAAAGTCAAGTAGTTTAAGATTTACTATGAAAAGCATCAGTCATTCTCCCCATGTCACCCTCTTTCTTGTATTGGGGCCGGCCACTTTTCACCTTGTTTTTAACACTTCTAGTGATACTTCCTCTCTTAAGAAATACATGTTTCACTACTTTTTTAAAAATAACTTTAGTCATCTGTTGACTTGCTCTAATGTCATTGAACTGAATGTTCATGTATACTTCTCCCCTAAAGTTGTCAGTTTTTTGTTGTACTTGTTAACCAGTTGATCTTTATGACTTTTTTTTTCCTGTTACAGTTTATTGTCAAGTTGGTTTCCGTATAACACCCAGTGCTCATTCCAACAAGTGCCCTCCTCCATGCCCATCAACCCTTCCCCTCACCCCCAGCCCCATCACCCCTCAGTTCTCAGTATTCAAGAGTCTCTCATGGTTTGCCTCTCTCCCTCTCCCCAACTATTTTTATCCCCTTCCCTCCCCCATGGTCCTGTTAAGTTTCTCCTGTTCCACTTATAAGTGCAAACATATGGTATCTGTCCTCCTCTGCCTGACTTATTTCACTTAGCATGACACCCTCAAGGTCCATCCATTTTACTACAAAAGGCCACATTACATTCTTTCTCATTGCCGTGTCGTACTCCATTGTATATATATACCACATCTTCATCCATTCATCAGGTGACTCATTGGCTCTTTCCATGAGTTGGCTATTGTTGAAAGTGCCACTATGAACATTGGGGTACATGTGCCCCTATACATCAGCACTCCTGTATCCCTTGGGTAAATCCCTAGCAGTGCTATTGCTGGGCCATAGGGGAGTTCTAGTGAAACTTTTTGAGGAACCTCCACACTGTTTTCCAGAGCGGCTGCACCAGTTACGTTCCAGAGCGGCTACACAGTTTACCAACAGTGTAGGAGGGTGCCCATTTCTCCACGTCCTCGCCAGCATCTATAGTCTCCTGATTTGTTCATTTTAGCGACTCTGATTGGCGTGATGTGGTATCTCAGTGTGATTTCCCTGATGATAGGTGTCGCTGAGCATCATTTCACGTATCTGTTGTCCATCTGGATGTCCTCTTTGGAGAAGTGTCTGTTCATGTCTTCTGCCCATTTCATCACTGGATTATTTGTTTTTCAGGTGTGGAGTTTGGTGAGTTCCTTATAGATTTTGGATACTAGCTTTTTATCTGATATGTCATTTACAGCTATCTTTTCCCATTCTGTTGGTTGCTTATTAGTTTTATTGATTGTTTCCTTTGCAGTGCAGAAGTTTTTTATCTTGATGGCGTCCCAATAGTTCATTTTTGCTCTTGATTCCCTTGCCTTTGGGGATGTGTAGAGTAAGAAATTGCTGTGGTTGAGATCAAGGAGGTTGTTTCCTGCTTTTTTCTCTAGGGATTTGATAGTTTCCTGTCTCACATTTATGTCTTTCATCCATTTTGAGTTTATTTTTGTGTATGGTGTAAGAAAGTGGTCTAGTTTCATTCTTCTGCATGTTGCTGTCCAGTTCTCCCAGCACCATCTATTAAAGAGGCTGTCTTTTTTCCATTGACTATTCTTTCCTGCTTTGTGAAAGAGTAATTGGCCATACATTTGAGGGTCCAGTTCTGAGTTCCCCATTCTATTCCATTGGTCTGTGTGTCTGTTTTTGTGCCAATGCCATACTGTCTTGATGACGACAGCTTTGTAGTAGAGGCTAAAGTCTGGGATTATGGTGCCTCCCATTTTGGTTTTCTTCTTCATTATTACTTTGGTTATTTGGGGTCTTTTGTGGCTCTATACAAATTTTAGGATTGTTTGTTCTAGCTTGGCGAAGAATGCTGGTGCAATTTTGATGGGGATTGCATTGAATGTGTACATTGCTTTGGTTAGTAATGACATTTTAACAATATTTATTCTTCTGATCCATGAGCATGGAATGTTTTTCCATTTCTTTGTGTCTTCTTCAATTTCCTTCATTAGTTTTTCTCATACAGATCTTTTACATCTTTGGTTAGGTTTATTCCTAGGTATTTTATAGGTTTTTGTGCAAGTGTGAATAGGATCAGTATCTTGATTTCTCTTTCTGTTGCTTCATTTTTGGTGTATAAAAATGCAACCGATTTCTGTATGTTGATTTTGTACCCAGTGACTTTGCTGAATCCATGGATTGATCAGTTCTAGTAGGCTGCTGATGGAGTCTGTTGGGTTTTCCATTTAGAGTAACATGTCATCTGCAAAAAGTGAAAGTTTGACTTTTTCTTTGCCGATTCTGATGCCTTTTATTTCCTTTTGTTGTCTGATTGCTGATGCTAGGACTTCTAGCACTATGTTAAACAACAGTGGTGAGAGAGGACACCCCTGTCGTGTTCTGATCTCAGGGGGAAAGCTCTCAGTTTTTTCCCATTGAGGATGATATTAGCTGTGGGCTTTTCATAATGGCTTTTATGATGTTTAAGTAAGTTCCTTCTATCCCGACTTTCTCGAGGGTCTTTATTAAGAAAGGGTCCTGTATTTTGTCAAATGCTTTTTCTGCATCTATCGACAGGATCATATGGATTTTTTCTTTTCTTTTGTTAGTGTGATGTATCACATTGATTGATTTGTGAATATTGAACCAGCCCTGTAACCCAGGATTGAATTCCACTTGATCATGGTGGATAATTCTCTTTATATGCTGTTGAATTCGATTTGCTAGTATCTTGTTGAGGATTTTTGCATTCGTATTCATCAAGGATATTGGCCTGTAGTTCTCTTTTTTTTGCCGGGTCTCTGTCTGGTTTGGGAATCAAAGTGATGCTGGCTTCATAGAATGAGTTTTCCTTCCATTTCTATTTTTTGGAATAGCTTGAGAAGAATGGATATTAACTCTGATTTAAATGTCTGGTAGAATTCCCCAGGAAAACTGTCTGGCCCCAGACTCTTATTTGTTGGGAGGTTTTTGATAACTAATTCATTTTCGTCACTAGTTATGGGTCTATTCAGATTTTCTATCTCTTCCTGTTTGAATTTTAGTAGTGTGTGTGTGTTTAAGAATTTGTCCTTTTTTTCTAGGTTGTCCAGTTGGTTGGCATATAATTTTTCATAGTATTCTTTGATAAACGCTTGTATTTCTGAGGAATTGGTTGTAATAAATCCATTTTCATTTGTGATTTTGTCTATTTGGGGCTCTCTTTTTTCTTTTTGAGAAGCCTGGCTAGAGGTTTATCAATTTTGTTTACTTTTTCAAAAATGAACTCTTGGTTTCATTGATCTGTTCAGCTGGGGGTTTTTTTGGATTCTATATTGTTTATTTCTTCCCTGATCTTTATTATTTCTCTTCCTCTGTTGGGTTTGGGGTGCTCTTGCTGCTCTGCTTCTAGTTCCTTTAGGTGCACTGTTAGATTTTGTATTTGCTCTTTTTCTAGTTCCTTGATATAGGCCTGGAGTGTAATGTACTTTCCTCTTAAGACTGGCTTTGCTGCATCCCAAAGAGTTTGGATTGTTGTATTTTCATTTTCATTTGTTTCCATATATTTTTAATGTCTTCTCTAATTGCCTGATTGGCCCATTTGTTCTTTAGGAGGGTGTTCTTTAGCCTCCATGTTTTTGGAGGTTTTCTAGACGTTTTCCTGTGATTGACTTCAAGTTTCATAGCATTGTGATCTGAAAGTGTGCGTGGTATGATCTCAGTTCTTTTAAATTTATGGAGGGCTGCTTTATGACACAGTATGTGATCTGTCTCGGAGAATATACCATGTGCACTGGAGAAGACAGTGAGTTTCATAGCGTCAGGATGTAGAGTTCTAAATATATCTGTCAGATCCATTTGGTCCAATGTGTCATTCAGGTCCATTGTTTCTTTAGTGATCTTCTGTCTAGCTGATCTATCCATTTTGCTACAAGTGGAGTATTAAAGTCCCCTGCAATTAGTACATTCTTATCAAATAATATTGTTTATGTTTGTGATTAGTTTTGTGTATTTGGGTGCTTCTGAATTCACTGTGTAGAGACTTACATTTGTTAGCTCTTCCTAATGGATAGACATTGTAATTATTATATAATTCCCTTCTTCATCTCTTGTTCCTGTCTTAACTTTAAAGTCCAGTTTGTCCGATATAAGTATGGCTACTCCAGCTTTTTTTTTGACTTCTAGTCACATGATAGATATTTCTCCATCCCCTTACTTTCAATCTGAAGGTGTCCTCAGGTCTAAAATGAGTCTCTTATAGACAGCAAATAGATGGATTTTGTTTTTTGATCCATTCTGCTACCCTATGTCTTTTTATTGGAGCGTGTAGTCCATTTACATTCAATGTTGTTATTGAAAATATGGGTTTAGAGTCATTGTATTCTCCGTAGGATTCATGCTTGTAGTGGTGTCTTTGGTACCTTGTGTTCCTTACAACATTTCCCTCATAGAGTCCCTCTTAGGATTTCTTGTAGGGCTGGTTTATTGGTAATAAATCCTTTCAATTTTTGTTTGGGAAAACCTTTAAAATTTTTTTTAGTGTTTTATTTATTTTTGATCCAGAGAGAGAGACAGAGCATGAGAGAGGAAGGGGCAGAGAGAGAGGGAGACACAGAATCGGAAGTTGGCTTCAGACTCAGGGCTTATCAGCACAGAGCCCAATGCAGGGCTTGAACCCACGAACATGAGATCGTGACCTGAGCTGAAGTCAGAGGCCTAACCGACTGAGCCACCCAGGCACCCCATGTTTGGGAAAACCTTTATCTCTCCTATTCTGAATGACAGCCTTGCTGGATAAAGAATTCTTGGCTGCATATTTTTTCTGTTCATCACATTGAAGATTTCCTGCCATTCCTTTCTGGCCTGCCAAGTTTCAGTAGATAGATCTGCAACCACCCTGATATGTCTACCTTTGTGTGTTAGAGCCCTTTTATCCCTAGCTGCTTTCAGAATTCTCTTTTTATCCTTATGTATTGCCAATTTCACTATGATATGTCATGCAGAAGATCGATTCAAGTTACGTCTGAGGGGTATTCTCTGTACCACTTGGATTTCAGTGGCTTTTTCCATCCCCAGATTGGGGAAGTTCTCAGCTATAATTTGTTCAAGCACCCCTTCAACCCCTTTCTCTTTCTATTCTTCTTCAGGAATTTTTGTGATACGGATATTGTTCCAGATGATTGCATCACTCAGTTCTTGAATTCTTCTTTCGTGCTCCTGGGTCAATTTATCTCTCTTTTTCTCGGCTTCCTTTTTTTCTGTAATTTTGTCTCTAATTCACCTGTTCTCCTCTCTGCCTCTTCAATCCATGCAGTGGCCACCTCCATTTTATTATGTACCTCCTTTATAGCATTTTTAAATTCATCATAACTATTTTTCAGGTTCATAATCTTTGTAGCAATAGCTTCTCTGGTGTCTTCCATGCCTTTTTCAAGCCCAGTGATTAATTTTATAGCTGTTGTTCTAAATTCTTGGTCAGTTATGTTGCTTATATCTGATTTGAGCAGTTCTGTGGCTGTGACTTCTTCCTGGAACATTTTTGGAGGAGAGTTCTTCCATTTCGTCATTTTGGTTTGCTTTCTGTCTCTTGTCAGTTTTAAAAGCTTGTCTCCACTCTGCACCTGTGAGTATTGCTATATTAAAGAAGGCTCATTGACTGTCCAGGGCCTGTCTGTTCAGGAAGTGTTCATTTAATGGTGTCCCTTGTTCTCTCTTGTTGTGCCTTTGGTTATTTTATTTCCCTACTCGTAGTGATATTTGGGACTCTCGACCATGTGTACTTCGGCTTGTTTCCTGAGGTAGCCCTGGAAGGGAAAACAGACAGACCGACATGGAACAAAAGCATGCAAACGCACAGACAAAATCAAACAAGCAAACAGAAAGAAAACGTAAACAAAAACAACAAAAGACTAAGGGCAGTCTAAAAGCATAAAATCAGAAATCCCACCTACAAGTAAAGACCAGGATGGAGGCAGTGCTGATGGAAGAGCATCTACAAAGAGAGAAATGACAGGGGTGGGGAGAAAGAGAAGTTGAACATTGACCAGGCAGAGAGACTAAAGGCTTAATTCAGAGAGAGAAAAAGGAGAATATGGTAGGAGGCGAGGAGAAAGAAACAAAGATATTGTTACCCAGAGAAACTATATAGTCTGATTATTCCAGAGAGAGAGAAAGGAAGGTAAAGACCAGGTGCAGAATATGCATCAAGAGAATGGATTAAATGTGACTGTTTAAGCAAACCTATAACAGAGTGCCCAGTCCAGTGGAGGGGAGAGATAAGAATGAAATAAGGGAGAATTTATCTGAATAGCAAGAATTGGTCTAGAGTTAATCACAGCAGTGCATCAATGCTGGTCTTGCCCCAGGCTATGGTCCAAAAAAAAAATGCAGCTCTCCAGTACGGATGGGCGTTGTTTGGTGTAGGTAGGTCTCACCTCCACTGTGGGTCTCGAGGGCCGCTCCTTGAGGCCCTGCCTTGGTGGTTGTGGGGAGAAAAATGACAGCCCCCCCCCCTTCCCGTCCCTTCTCAATCGAAGCATTGTAAATCACTCTTTTGGGTCCAATCTCCCTGTGCCGCAGCGTAGCCAAGGCGGTTCATGTTCTATGTCTCAAGCCCTGCCTTGTTTCCAGTTCTTAGTCCCTGCGCTTTAATGATACCGCCCAGAATGTAATCCCACGGGCCTGGCTGCTTCCTGGCTGGGGATCACGTAGAGGGAGTAGAGGAGCAGTTTCTCCTGATGCCGACTGCAACGACTGGGACTGGTACCGGGCACCCAGCCCACGGAAAGCACCGCAGTTAGAGATGGAATCTCTCTCCAGTGCCCTGTGGTTAGAGATGGGAAGATAGGATCCCTCTCCATCCTGGGCCGAGGTTTTTCTCTTCTCCAGGGACAGTTCGAGGAGCAGTTTCAGCTGTTCTTTTCCCGTTGTCTCTCCGCAGAGGGGGCTCCCTCCCCTCAGTGCTTCTGTGTTCCAGCCCATTTTCATCTTCCCAGTTCGCAACCACGCACCTGTGGAGGCTGTCTTCTTAGTGGACTCTGTCTCTCTTCCTCCCAGATTCTTGTGGTTTAGTGTCCTTTGGCTTCAGTCCTTTGTTTGAGAGATGCGGGCGGGAAGTACGGAGCTCCCTATTTCTCTGCCGTCTTGCCTCTCTGCTATAACTTCTTAAATAATATACTTAAACCTCTGTTTCTTATTCCATCAACCAAATCAATCTCTAGGTTCTTCACTTTGTAAAACAAGGATGTTGGCCCCCACACCCTTCCTTGGAGAAACTAAAATTTAATGGCCTAGGTTAACACATGTTGATGCATCAATTGAAATATTCACTAAGTTAAGTGTCTGAAAACGTATGCTGAACTGTATGAGAAAACTTTAGCGCAGATGTGAAGGAAATCAAAATTAATTCACTGGATAATTACTGAATAGTCTTCTTTAAGTGTCTCTGGAATTGTGGCATTGAAACGATAGAAGAGGAAATACGGAAAACAGCACACATGTTAATTATACTTCAATTCAAAAATGTTAATTATACCTCAATTTAAAAAGAATACAGCACACATATCACTTGACTTCACTACTGTTCTGAGTATAAATGCGATTTACTCTCAGTTTCTAGAATCAAGTTCCATCCAGAGGACAGAAATTTCCTTAAAGGTTTAGAGTAAAGAATATATTTTCTTTTATTCAATGTGCCTTCCCCCCAAAATTGTTTTTGCCTAATTCACAATATTTAATAAAATTTAAATCACAACCTGGGCTACACATGCATATATGTAACTGAAAACAGAACGTATTTTCACTGTACAATACTCTTACTACAAATATCACTTACTTGGGGCGCCTGGGTGGCTCAGTCGGTTAAGCGTCCAACTTTGGCTCAGGTCATGATCTCACAGTCCATGGTCAAGCCCTGCATTGGGCCCTTTGCTGACAGCTAGCTCAGAGCCTGGGGGCCTGTCTTCGGATTCTGTGTCTTCCCTCTCTCTCAATGACCCTCCCCTGCTCGCTCGCTCTCTCTCTCTCTTTCTCTGTCTCTCTCTCTCAAAAATAAAACACTAAAATAAAAAAATAGCACTTATTTTACTAGAATACACACACACACACACACACACACACACACTCTCTCTCTCTCATTTTCATTGTCATTTTTTTTCTTAATGGTGTTGAAACCCAGGAAATTGATTTAATGAGCAGGGTGGAGATGTGAACTAAGGTACAAGATTATTACACATTTTCAGCAGATTAAAAATAACATGGAAGGTATTTTGTTATGAATTTTTCTCTTTCCACAGGACATTGGCTCTCTGGATCATCAGGAGCTTGTAGTTGATATCGAATCTAAGCTGAGGATGGAAGGTGTGGAACTTAAGGAAGAATGGCAAGATGAAGATTTTCCAATGTGAGCAGTACTTTTAATAGAAAACAAATTTAAAACAAAACTTCAGAATCTCTTTATTGAGATGTCACTTACTAAATAAATATTGATTTTTTTAAAGAAGCCCAGTATTGAGGGGCACCTGGGTGGTTCAGTTGGTTAAGTATCTGACTTCGGCTCAGGTCATGATCTTGCAGTTTGTGGGTTCGAGCCCTCCATCGGGCTCTGTGCTGACAGCTCAAAACCTGGAGCCTGCTTCAGATTCTGTGTCTCCCTCTGTCTCTGCCCCACCCTGCCTCGCGATCTGTCTCTCTCTCTCAAAAACAAATAAACATTAAAAAAAAAAAGCTTAGTATTGAAAGGTATTCATTTGATATTAGAAAATGAGAGTTCCTTTCCAACAGTTAGAAGAATTCTCTTGTGTCTTATTTTCCAACTAAATATATGTGATCTTCTATAAATCTTTTATTTTTGTTTTCAAGATTTAAATTTCAAAAATTTTGTTATTATTTTAAAAAATGCTTTAATATGGTATTTCTTAGAGTAAGAGTTTCCTGGGAGAAGGGAGTCTTTAAATGTCGGTAAGAGTTGTTAAATCTTGTGCTTCTATTTTGAGAAGAGACTTATTAAATAAATAAGGGTTTTTTAAAGATCATCTGGCCTGCTACCTTGATATATTTGCACTTGTATTTACAATAGTATTGGTCCAGCTGGATTAAGAGAAAAAGGGCAGAGGGAGATCTTATATTTAAATGATGCTTCCATACCTTCCTGGTCATAAGACCATCCCAGTGCACAGAAAGGTCGCTTATCAGTAGGAATATGGACAGCTGGTGGGAGTACTCAGTCACTGCGTAAACATGGTGATAATAGTATCGTAGAGATGCTGCGCTTAGAAGAGTTGTAGCCGTCATTGCCACACTCCCGTGTGATGGACAGTTTGCCTTCATCACCCCTTGTGTCATATATCCCATTAAATTCCTGCATTTGACTTATGTACTTTTTAGGTTGTTTATAATTTTTACAATTGTTTTATGGTTGTATTTAAGAGCAATTACATAATGAATTTGTATCTGCTTTTATGTTACTTATTTAAATACGTAAGTCATCTCCAGCAGTCTGAAATTTTTTTTCTCCGAAAGTGGTTTGTAAATTCCTGAAGCTTAAGAAACTACTCTATTCAGTTTTCTACATAATTGCTTTTATAAGATATTTTTAATTAATAAGTTTTTTAATTTGTGAATTAAAAAGTATGTCTGTGTCTTCTAGACCTTTACCAGAAGATGATAGTGTGGAAGCAGATATATTAGCTATAACTGGACCAGAGAGCCAGCCTGGTAAGAACTTGACGCTTTGGTTTCAATTAAACAATAGGTTTTGTGCTATTTTCGAACACATTTTTTTTAATGTTTATTTATTTTTGAGAGACAGGAAGGAGAAGTGCACAGAGAGAAGGAGACACAGACTCTGAAGCAGGCTCCAGACTCTGAGTTGTCAGCACAGAGCCTGACGCAGGGCTCGAACTCACGAAACGTGAGATCATGACCTGAGCCAAAGCCGGCCTCTTAACCAACTGAGCCACCCAGGCACCCCAAACACATTTCTTTGTCAAGCAAAAAAATACATATATTCACTTTTTGTTCTGTTACAGGGAGCCAAAGAGTAAGTTGAAAGTTTAAGAAAGCATTTTTGGAATGCTTTGGAAATTTTAACTTTCCAAAGGCATACACTTGGGTTTTGGAAATTTCTACAATAAAAGGTTGAGAGATCATTTTTAGTAGTAAGAGTTGACTAGAAGGTCTGCCTCTGTTATTTAAAAAGATGTATCCTTGTTGGGGTATGTCATCTTGCCGTGATATAGAAACAATAATGATCAAAATCAAAGTTTGTAAATGATTGCTTTGAGATTGTGTTTGGTTAATGTTATTTTTCTAAAGAATGAAGTGATTAAAATTTTTCTCTCATTCAACTTGAGCATGTAAGCATTCCTTCTAATCTATTTTTCACTTTTTTATTTTTTATTTTTAACCCATTCCATGTTCACTAGAACTTAATGGAAATAAAGTAAGAAAGAAACTCATGGCGCCAGACATTAGCCTGACCCTGGATCCTAGCAATGGCTCTGTGCTGTCAGATGATTTGGACGAAAGTGGGGAGATTGACTTGGATGACCTGGACACGCCATCGGAGAACAGTGATGAATTTGAGTGGGAAGGTAAATGCCTCATGGTTTTTATCTAACCTTTATTAATGTTTGTCTCTCTATGCATATGTGTTTTTTGGATAGCGGTCTTATATTAGGATAATTGGAAAAACTTAAAACTTGAGCATGAACCCAAAATCAATCACTAGGGGATTTTGTTGAAATATAATGTTATTCTTTAAAATTCCTACTGCATTTGTTACTGAGATGTGAAATACTGCTACCACTGAATATCCTCATGGCTTTCAAAACTGTTTTTAGTAGATTACAGGTAGCTTAACTTTTTTTTAATTGCCCAGTATCGTAAAGCTATGTTTTCTCATGTTGCTTCCAAAATATTGGTTGATAATTATGCCATGTTCTTTTATTCAGTAGATCATCTAATGGGAAAAAAAAACTTTGAAGAAACATGTGATTTAGGGAATACGCTAAAAACAGTTAAGGATTTGAAGGGAGTTTTGAGTTAGGTTTGCCTGATGCTGGTACGCTGTGCGAACAACCAGCTTGAATTATGCATATCTTAGTCCTCAAACTGCATGTTCCTTGTTATTAGTTATTTAGAATTCAAAGGAATTGGCACGTGTTTTGCTTTGGATGCTTTCTTTCATGACATAATTGCTGTATACAGTATCTTTATATACTTGTTTGTATGTTCCCCCCCCTTAAAATGATTTCTACTTCAAAGCAGTGTTTGGCACTCTGTGTCTTATCTGCAATAAAGAGTAAGAGCCGTTATATGCTGTATCTCGGTTCCTTTTTTCTTCCCTGTTTTACTGGTTCACTAAGCAGTCCAGTTATAGCAATATTTTAAAAGATACTGAAATAGTTTTCTGCCTATGTGTTTTGTCTCTTCTTTCTTTAATGCTGCTGTAGTCATTTCCTGGAAGGATATTTTCCGTTAACAGCTTTATCTTGGAAACAAACAACTAACATGCAGTAGGTTCCCCCTCCCCCATCTTTTGGTAAGGACTATGATACTCAAATTTTGAAAATCATTACTTCGTTTAAAATTCACTAAAATGCAATCTTGGAATGTAAATTACACCTAATCATTGGTGCTTCTGCTTTGGCTAATGTCAATTTAAAATTTTAGACTTTTGCATGTACATATCAGAAAATTTTCAGTAAATATATGCTTAAGAAAATTGATCACATGAGAAATAATCATTGGCTAGTTAACCACTTTCTATCTGGTATTACAGTGTTTGGGGAGTAATTTATGGCCTCAGTAGCAAAAATCAGTTTGCTCTCAGATAGTTACTATAAATAACCTATAGTGGTAACTACCAAGAACAGTGTTGTAAATAGAATCTAGAACTACACTGTGCAGCCTATATGCCAAGATTTTGATGGCTGTGTGAGTTTTATTTTTTGGACTCATGAATATATACTGCAGTGTGATTAGGTGCTTTCTGAATAAAGCAACACAAAAAAAGTTAACCATGTTTTCCAGAAACATAACATGGCCTCGTATGAAGAATAAGCCCTTTCCTCTATTATAGAAGAAATAAGTTAAAATTCCATAGACGGCATAATAAAAAATTCTCTGACCAGGCTAATTAGATGGTAAAGTGGTTAACATGCAGTTTTATTTTAATTTGTTATTTACAAATAAGTTTGATTTAAAACCCATTTATTTTGACAGATGATCTCCCAAAGCCCAAAACTACTGAAGTCATTAGGAAAGGCTCAATTACCGAGTACACGGCCGCGGAGGAGAAAGACGATGGCCGACGCTGGCGCATGTTCAGAATCGGTGAGCAGGACCACAGGGTTGATATGAAGGCGATTGAGCCCTACAAGAAAGTTATCAGCCACGGAGGTACGAGCTGTCAAAGATTGTTCATATTTTTTAGTGTAATATCAGAAATGTAAATGCTTGAAGAAACTTTCCCTTGAGGTAAAAAGTATAATTGATAAGCATTTCTTATGTGATTTTAGAAATCTAACAGGTGTGAGGTAAAAGTGTAAAACCAAACTTAAAAATCATTAGTACATGCACACAGTATGTTCATAAGGTACGAGAGTGTGGTACGGCAGAAGCTATCTTCCTCCCACCTTCTTCCTCACCCCCCCAAAATTGAGACTTTCTCCTCTTTTTACCCATTTATAGTTTATTTTTTAAATTTTTTAAAATGTTTTATTTATTTTTGAGAGACAGAGAGAGAGCATGAGAGGGGAAGGGTCAGAGAGAGAAGAGACACAGAATCCGAAGCAGGCTCCAGGCTCTGAGCTGTCAGCACAAAGCCTGATGCGGGGCTCGAGCCCACGAACCACGAGATCATGACCTGAGCTGAAGCCAGATGCTCAACCGACTGAGCCACCCAGGCGCCCCTCCATTTATAATTTATATACATTGAAACTCTGTAATCCTTTTTTGTAACATTTGCAAATTCCTTTTTTTTTCTGTCCCAGCTTCATGAGATATAATTAACATATAACTTTGTGTAAGTTTAAGGTGTAAAATATGTTGATGTAATACAATATATATTGCATAGTGATCACCATTTCTTTTTTGTGGTGAGAACATTTATGATCTACTATCTTAGCATCTTCCGGGTACATAATACGGTATTAACAACTCTAGTCGCTATGCTGTACGTCAGATCCCTAGAACTTAATCATAACCTATAACTGGAAGTTTGTACCCTTTTGACCAACATCTCTTTCTCCCCAGCCCCTAGTAACCACCATTCTAGTCTCTGTTTGTAAGTTAGGCTTTTTTAGATTCCACATACAAGTGACGTCATACAGTATTTGTTTTTCTTATTTTTGACTTTTTCACTTAGAAATGCTCTAATCTGAAATGTAAGATTCAATGAGATCTGACAAATGCCCATGTAACCATGTATACTCATGTCACCTACACCTCGAGACGTATAGAACTTCTCATTGACCCCCCAAATTCTCTCCTACTTCTTCCCAGTGAGTACCCCCTCCTCAGTAAACACTCTTCTAATGTCTGTCGCCGTGACACTTCTTGTCCTAGAATTTCATGTAACTAGAATCCTATGGTAGACATTCTTTTTGTCTGCTGCTTCTGCTCAGCATATTCTGGAGATTTGTCCATGTTGTTGCATGTATCTCTTGTTCATTCCTTTTTATTGCTAAGTCATATTTTATGGGGTGGATCAACCACAGTTGGCTTATTCAGTTTTCTTTTGATGGACGTGTGAGTTGTTTCCAATTTGGACTATAATGATTAAAACTGCTGTGAACATTCTTGTACTAGTATTTTTTGTTGTGTAAGTAAAACCTGGCATTACCTTAAAAACCTAAACAAATCCTGTAGCTTTACCATAAAGTACAGAACTAGTTCATTCCACATTTCTTGTGGAGCACCAACTTTGCATATTTGTGGGATATCCAAAAATATAAGGCTTTTGTTTCTTAAGAAATCACAAGTCAAATAGGAAAAGCTATGGAAGTACAATTATAACTTCTATCCATCTGTGCCATGTTCAGAAGTTTATCTATACACTGTAAATAGTACCAGAATGTTAATAGTAGTCCAGATACAATTCACTCTTAGGGCAGCTGGATGGCTCAGTCTGTTGAGCATCCAACTTCAGCTCAGGTCGTGATTTCATGGTTCATGAGTTTGAGTCCCCCATGGGGGTCTGTGCTGACAGCTCAGAGCCTGGATCCTGCTTTGGATTCTGTCTCCCTCTCTCTCTGCCCTCCCCAACTTGTGCATGCACTTGTTCTCACTCTCTCTCTCTCTCTCTCTCAAAAATAAACATTAAAAAAAAAAATGCAAGTCACTCTCTAGAACATGTCATATTACCTGAAATCCTAATGTGGGAAAGGGGACCACATAGGTTAAGTAGATTGGGTTTTTTTATGTAAAGTCATCTCTACTTAATTTACTCTCTGCCAAGTGCATTCCCCTCCTTATTTCTATAGTCTTCATTCATCTGAAAACAAATCACTTGAATATTTGCAGTTACATTATTCCACCCAATTTAATCTTATTCAGATGAAGAAAACAGGATAATCTGGATCAGGAAGTCCACAGACTTGCATAATTCAGCTAGTTCACTGGAGACAAGTTGGGAGACCTGCCTTATGTTTAGGTTGAAACCCAATATCTTTCAGGACTCATGCTTTATTTGGATTCGGGGGAAATATTCAGGGCCATTTTATGCTACTGCATTATCACAGTGTGTTTTGTGACTAAGAGATTAGGAAAGGTATTGAAGATGCTAATGTACTTGAAACGTTGAAACCTTTTCCCATGTTTGTAAACACTAGGAATGAAAATTAAAGCAACACAGTTTGTTGCTGGAGACAGCTTAATATCCAGAGATTATAGTAAACATACACATTTTAACACTTTTTCTTCTGTTAGAATTGTCAGAGGTGTAATCTTTTCTTAGTTTTTAATACTCTAAAATTCCCAAAATGCTAGGCATTGTTGAGTCTAAAACTATTTTTTGAAAAGCACCCACTTTAACCATAAATTGCATAGGATTGTTTTATTGCAGATGTTTTTGGATTATATCACATTTGTCTATTTGCTAAAGTAAGTCTGGCTTTCTGATAATACTGCTTTAACTGGTTTCCTGGGTTTTTGCCCACCCCACCATTTCCTCTTCAGATTTTATTGTTCTCGTTTTGAGAAGAGAGAATTTAAAGATCTTTCTAAGACTTTTTAAGATTAAAAAAGACTGTGCTTTTTGATCCAGAAATTTGTGGAATGTGAACCACTATCATCTGTCAATTGTACGGATTTCCTCTGAAAAAGTAAAATCATGCTGGTGATTTTCTTTGATTTCTTTTCCAGGATATTATGGAGATGGATTAAATGCCATTGTTGTGTTTGCTGTATGTTTTATGCCTGAAAGTGGTCAGCCCAACTATAGATACCTGATGGACAATCTCTTTAAGTAAGTATATCGCCACAAAAACATTTGGACAGAATTTTGGGTTAATTAGATCTCTAGGTTAAGGAGGTAAACTTTAACTGGGAAAAGATAAATATCCTTGTCCTGATTAAGTTCTTATTCTTTGGTATTATGCAACTATTTGTTCTCCAACTCAGCAGTCCATTTAAAGCTGGAAGGGATATTTCAAATTATCTGTTCCAACTACTGAATTATTTATATTTGAGGATGCATTAAGTATAAAGAAATTGCTTTTATCTCAAAGTCATCTGGCTGAATTGCATTTATTCCCAAGAAACCGAATGTAACTGAAGTTCTGTTATATTTCTCCAGAATCATTTTCTTTCTTAACTTAGTGCTGTTTGTAAAACTCTTATTGAGGAAGGGTGCTGGAGTGGCTCAGGTGGCGTCTGACTCTTGATCTCAGCTAACATCTTGATTGCATGAACCATGAGATTGCGCGTCAGGCTCCGTGCTGACAGCATGGAGCCTGCTTAGGATTCTCTCTCCCTCTCTGTCCCTCTCTTGCACACACACACTCTTTCTCTCAAAATAAATAAACTTTAAAAAACTTATTGTGAAAAATTTCAAACCTATACAGAGGCAGTATATTGAATCACCCACTTCCATAGTTACCAGCTTATACCTCCCCAGGATTTATGCTTTCTCCATTGTGTAACTTTGGAACAAATCCCAGAAATTGTGTTATTTCATCTATAAACATTTAAATTTGTATTTCTAAAAGATAGCTCTTTTTGATATATAATCATAATACTAACTAATGCAATTTTAAAACTTTTTTTTTTTTTTTAAGAGAGAGAGAGACAAAGATAGTGTGCCTGTATGGGCGAGGGGGGCGGGTGGTGGGCAGTGAGAGAGAAAGAGAGAGAGCGTCTCTAGCGGGTTCCTCTGGTGCAGGGCGATCCCATGACCCTGGGATCATGACCTGAGTGGGATGCCCAACCAACGGAGCCACCCAGGCGCCCCCAGCTCATGCAGTTTTAGGATTGTAATTGGCTTTGCAGTCATTGAAGGGAAGGGAAGGGCATTGTATAATTTGGATGATTGTGTTTGGCGCTGTACAGCGGTATTTAAGGCTTCAACTCTGTTGTTTTTACAGGTATGTTATTGGCACTTTGGAGCTGTTAGTAGCAGAAAACTACATGATAGTTTATTTAAATGGTGCTACAACTCGAAGAAAAATGCCCAGTCTGGGATGGCTCAGGAAATGCTATCAGCAAATTGATAGAAGGTATTATAAATACACATTGAAAGCTAGTCTGAATAATTTTTAGATTAGATTTATTAGGTTAAATTTTATTTCCTCTTGGCACTTAAAGATGCCATAAATTATATTAGTTAATTTTATGACACATTTCTGTTTTCTCAGTTCCGTATCTTAGAATATCATGAAGGAAATTAGTTTTGATTTCTTTTACAAAGAATAATTCTTTAAAATAAACTTATAAACTAGTTATTCATTTCTTCTTATTTATACCGTACTGAACATTTTCCTGTAATTTACATTTTGGGAAAGGATGGAAAACTTAGTACATTTCCTACTTTAATATATTGTGGATTATACCTAACTCATGGTGCTTAGCATATTTCACGGGGTTTTTTTTTATGTTTATTTATTTTTGAGAGACACACAGTGTGCATGGGGGAGGGTCAGAGACAAAAGAACACAGAATTCGAAGCAGGCTCCAGACTCTCAGCTGTCAGCACAGAGCCCAATGCAGGGCTCGAACCCACAAACCATGAGATCGTGACATGAGCCAAAGTCAGGCTTAACTGACTGAGCCACCCAGGCGCTCCTATTTTATGATTTTTAAGATGCGTAGCTACAATCTTCCTCTGGAATGAGTTCCAGAGGTGTGTTCTCCTGGGAGTGAGTCATGCATGTGAATGGAAGGACCTTCGATTCTCTGATTGGTTTTATTTGACAATACCCAGTTTGCACTGATCTGATGAACTCAAATACCTAAACATGGCAGGGGCTAGTTTTTATGATTAAAAAAAAGTCCTTGATAATCAATTTAAGTGTGAAATATACATTAATAAAATAGCAGTTTTTATTTTGTCATTATAAGTCATCCAGGATGATGCCTTTAATTTTTATTTGGAATTTTAGACTCCATAAGAACACGTTAGATCTGATTTACGTTTCCTGTTCCTGTAGTGATCATGTCCAGCTTTCTGCTTGCATAGTGCCTTCGACAGTGTTGAAAAATGAATACCAGTTTCCTCCTCTCCTGAAACATGAAAACAGTTTACCTGTGTATTCAGTACTGGCCTCTGCCCCTGGCTGACAGAATCCTAAAGACAAGTGAATATATCTAGCAGACATTTAATGACAGGCTATACTATGGATGGACGTAAATTTAGCCAAATGAAGTAAAGTCCATCTCATAGTAGTCGGAGTGACCATCAGAATTCAAGAGTGCATTTTCTTGTCTTTAGGAATATCACATCTAAATGAACTTATGGATGAGGGGTTTTTTGTATAAAGTTGTACATCCTTAATGATGTCTTAATCTTTTCTTCCAGCATTAGAATTTGTAGAACTTTTAAATTTTTATTTCTTTTTCTTTTCTCTCTTTTTTTCTTAAATTCAGGTTACGGAAAAACCTAAAGTCACTAATCATTGTACATCCCTCATGGTTCATCAGAACACTTCTAGCTGTTACAAGACCCTTTATTAGGTAACTTTCTGAGAGCCATTGACTTTGTAAAAAAAAAAAACAAAAAACAACTAGAAACAAAAACACAAACTCCTTGTATGAATTTGTCAGTTCTGTTGGTAAGAATATTGAGGTAATTATTTTTATTTTCTTCCATAGCTCAAAATTCAGCCAAAAAATTAGATACGTCTTTAATTTGGCAGAACTAGCGGAACTTGTCCCCATGGAATATGTTGGCATACCAGAATGCATAAAACAGTATGTTTTGTTTTATTTCTTTAATTATATTGGATCTTTATATTTTGATGTGCAAGAGGTAAATATTTTTCATTACCCTTTTTCATTTCCTGTATTATAAGTATTTTGTAACTGCTCTTGGTTTTGTAATGAAGGGAAAGGGAAAGGAGCCATTTTCCAACACCTTCCCCTTCGGTCAGCATTTTCTTCAGGCTTTCAGTTGAAGAAGTAGGAAGTATTCTTCTGATTGTGATTAATTTTCATTTTTGAAGACTCTTTACAATCTTAAGAGGCGATTTCCTGATTGGTCAGTACTAAAGAACATTCTCCAGACTTGAACGTGCTGCCCTCCAAATTTGAGTAAATTCATCCTGGCATCAGATAATCCTGTTACTAGAGAAATACACTCTGATTTATATGGGCCTAACCATGGTACATTCCAGTGGCTGGAATATGTTCTGTTTACCAAATTCACTTCTTTCTAACTTTAGAAAGATTTGGTAGAAGGTTGTTAACATAAATACGTGAGTATCACACTCCTGTAACGTGGAAAAAAGTTTTTTGTTCTGCTGATATGAGGTTTAGTCTTTTTAATGTGTCAAGCCAGATTTCTTAGGTCAGTTTTTACTTTCTCCACAGTGTAGTAAGTCTTTTTGGTTTTGCCTGCAGACTTATAGGAGTTTATTGTCGGTGCCTTTTTTCAAGTTTTTGTTCATCTTCATAACATGTATATTTACTGAAATAACTCTTCCCTACCAAGGTATGAAGAAGAAAAGTTAAAAAAGAAAAAAAAAAGGTATATGCACACCTTGACTGGGTTGCATCTAGACTAGTCCATTTGCATTGCACAGACTAACTCTTCCTTATTGGTTGGTTAGCTTGTAGACAAAGAAAATAGCATCTGTAAATATAAACATACCCCAGAATCCAAATACAGAGTGGATCCAAAATTCCTGATGCTGAATATGGCTTGGATGCACCCTGTTTTAACACCATGTGTAATGCCAATTAGGAATTAAAGGCCACAGCCCTCTTCTCTCCTTTTTGGTATACACGCTGTTGAAAAAACCTGAGAAGTTGCTAAGAATACTATTTGAAAAACCGGTTACCTCTAAGACTTTATCTGTTTCACTATATTCTTTAAATGTCTAGTGCTTTTGATAAATATATATGTACTTCTTTAAGGAACCAATTTATTTCCCTGGGGTTTATGATTATATTTGCAATGCACATATTCTTTGGCTAACCAACAGTAATTTCCCTGTACGCTTATAAATGGCCTGCTAACCAGTCAAATTCTACATTCAATAAAATACCTAAAATTCAGTATACCATATAATAGTTAAATACTCTGCTTTTCATCTTTAATTTTGAATACTTCTGCTTTGAGCATAACAAACTCTTAGCTTATTAATATCTTGGCATAGAACATGAAAGGCAAGGGTATGAAAGAGTTACCATTTTATATACTAATTTAGAACACTGTAGGATTTGAAGCTAACTTGTAAATGGATTTTTAATAGTGACATATTAGTAAAACAGTTTTAATAGAGTCTCTTAAGAGTTAAGGTGAGAAATTTGTATGTGGTTATTATCACTTTGACCATTCTAAGGAACCAATTATAAGGAACCGAAACTTTAAAAAAAATTTTTTTTAATATTTGTTATTTTTGAGAGAGAGAGAGAGAGGAGCAAGCAGGGGAGAGGCAGAGAGAAAGGGAGACAGAATCAGAAGCAGGCTCCACGTTGTGGGGTGCCAGCACAGAGCCCGACGCGGGGCTCGAACCCACAGGCCACAAGATCATGACCTGAGCTGAAGTCAGCCACTTAACTGACTGAACCACCGAGGTGCCCCAGAACTGAAACAGTCTTAACTTTGAGTACATTGTGGCTTTGTTCATGAACAAGAATTCAGTTGACCACGTGATGGAATCATAGCTTTACATTTTTATATGACTTAACAGTTTAACAAACATTTTAACATAGAGATGTGAACAGTAATTTTAGATATTGCTATTTTTTTTCTTTCTAGGCACTGGTGCACACTTGCCAGACGTAGAACTACAATTAAAAGTATAATCTGTAATTGTATATTGAAGCCAGCTGCTTCATAGATTTCAAAATGACTTAACCTTTGTTGATAAAATCTGCTGTGCCTTTTTACAAAGTTCTTAGTATTCAACTACCTAGAAAAATAGTGGAACTATACTTTTTAAATGTATTTTTTGATAACCTACCAGTATTTTTTTTTCTTTTTTTAAACTTCTGTTTAACCTTGACAGAGTCATTACATGTATCTCTCAGGCACTTCACTTTTTTTTTTAATGTTTTATTTATTTTTGAGACAGAGAGAGACAGAGCATGAGCAGGGAGGGGTAGAGAGAGGGAGACACAGAGTCTGAAGCAGGCTCCAGGTTCTGAGCTGTCAGCACAGAGCCCGATGCGGGGCTCGAACCCACAAACATGAGATCATGACCTGAGCCCAAGTCGGAGGTGTAACTGACTGAGCCACCTAGGCGCCCCACTTCTTCATTTTTGTACAAGGTTTTCTTACTCTTAAAATATAATAATCCTCGTTAGCTTGAAAATGGTAACATTCAAGTTTTAAAAATACAGGAGCATTTTTTTTTTTTTAATTTCACCGAGTCTATATGTGGGGGAGCTTACTTACAGTGAAATCCCTACAATGAGAACTGGTAATAATGAGGATTCAAGACCAAGTGTGGAAGTGTAGTAGTTTTAAATGTTGTAGATGTTTCTTTCAAATAATTCCTCAGTGCCAAGTATGGCTAGGGAGGTAACAATTGTTAAAATGTGTGAATGTAGTTTAAAAATAAAGTAATTGTGAAATTTGTCCATAAAGGTATTTCAGATGTTGAAAAGATTGGATGTACATTGCAAGCCTTGCCAAGAATATGTACCTTTCCAACTTTTGGTACCAACATTAAAAAAAAATGTTTTTAAATGTTAATCTGGCTTTACCACAGACCAAGACTTTTAGGGCTCATTTACTAATGTTCAGGTGATCCTAGTAATGGGTGGTGATGATGATAGTAATGTAAACAAGTGTGAATGTATCTTCATATTTCATACCAAGTGGTTTGAAACTCCCCTCCATCAGTAATTCGAACTAGTACAAATATAACAGACTATTGTACATTACCTTTAAAGGGTTGTTTATGACTGTGTGGTAATTACATAATTCTAATCTCCACTTGCCTAAATTTTGATATGGTCTCTGTGCAACACACTACTAATCCAGGCAGATTTTTTACCACATCTAGGTATTTCTGATTATTAAATTCGATGGCTTCTTACTATCAAAATAAGTGAAAGGCATTTATGTTCAAAGTGTACCAGTAAATTTTAGAGAATAATTCTGATTTCTGTAAATGTGCATTTTTATCACTGAATTTAAAAATATTGATCAATTGGTGGCATTGGTGTCATTTTAATATTTCAGTTAACAAAACCGTTTTTGAGGAAGTGATTTTTCCTGCCACTTTGTCATCACTTAGCTCCCTGCCCCAGCCATGCTGTAGTTCCAAGATTTTAATATACTTGTTATAGTTTGAACTTTTAATAAGTATTATGGGCACTTGTATGTAAAGTATTTTATAGTCTTTAAAGAAACAACAGTCCCATTTCTTGCCAGTGTCCTCTTGTCTTTAAAAATTGTCTTTCGTGGTTGGGGAAATATTTGGTAACCTTTTTACTATGTCTGCTTCTTTGCAAAGCTTTGTTTTTAACAATAATATTCTATGCTACAAGTAATCACAATTTTTAAAAGGAAATTGTTCACTTGCTAGTGTCTTATTATCTATATTGTTTTTCATTAAACAGAGTTGATCAAGAGCTTAATAGAAAACAGGATGAACCGAAAAGTGAACAGTAAGTTTGGCGTCTAGTCCAGACGAGACTGAAGAATGTGCTGATGAAGCAGCGCTCTCTCTTTGCATTTATAATGCATTGGTTGGCCCTGATTTTTATGTCACCTGTTACAAAATTGACTTGATTCTTCCTTAATGGACTTTTGTATAAGGGACTGTTCACTGCTGTATTGGTTTGCAAATCTCTTGAATTTAGCTCTTTATTAGCTAATTATATTGTACTCATTTTATATTTTATATTGCTAAATAGCAGAGAACCACACTTTATATAAAGCAGTTTCTGCATTTGTTTGTTGAATGATACATCTTCCTCAGTAAAATATTTATATGCCTAAATGGTAAAGGAAAGAGATAATATATATTTTTATGTTTCTGAGCAATATTTTTTAATGTCTACCTGTCTTGTGGAAGAATATGCAGGTAAATGAGACCATGATTTGTAAAGTGCATGTTCGAATTTTTGTTTCTTGTAGATGGTTAGATACATTTCCTGGGCGACTTGCAAAATAGAGTTGCTCATAAGATGAGGGACAGTTAAACTGGTTCTCATGAATACCCAAAGGTCATGTTCATAATCTAAGTCGATTAATACTATCCTAAGCTTTTTTCTCTTTTAATAAATATCATTTAATTCAGAAGCGCAAATACAAATGTATTGCACACTTTTTCCTTTTTAAACTTTAAAGACAAGTCAAAAAACCATTTTTAGAACTAAACTTCAGAGGCTAAGAATTGGGATCTGTATATATGTATATACGGGACATTTTATCTTTTGGCCAAAAGCCAGAACTTTACTACAAAAAGTTTAGGTTTGTTCACTAATGTGAAATAAGCTGTGTGTCCAGGGTATCACTGTCCAGAATTTGTGGGTGCAGTGTAGTATTCAGAGAATGTGATGAGTTCTCCACTGTCACTGTTTTTCTGTAGAAAATAGGGGCTGCTTTTTTAACTGCTCTCAATGTGGGCACTTTACCAAAATACTTTATCAGTTACTTAAACTTGATAGTAAGTTAGTGTTTACCCTAGTCAGATATTGTGTGTATTCACATTTTCTTTTGAATCATGTTGACAGTACTGTAAAACTAAGTTATTTTGTAAGTCTTAGAGCATCACTGCATTATGCTGTTTGGGTTGACACGTTTAATATAAGCGTATAAACTTTTGTTTAATTTGGTTAAGTACCTTGACTCTATTAAAATACACCATACTTAGGTGCCTGAACAGAACTTAATTGCTCACAAAATCATCCTAAAACAACAGATTGGTCTTACATTGTGTCATATACTTGTGCGACTCATTTGGAAAACTTGGTATCCCCCGGATTTGAGGGTACTCTGGGCCTTCCTACCAGGCAGTTGACTAAGGAGTGTCCTAGAGTAGCAAACTTGAAGCGGAGGAGAGCTAAGCTTTTAGGCTTTATTCTGTCCCAGACTGAACACACATGTGGCTCTCACCGTTGCCGTTTTTAGTGTAAAGTTTATATTACAAAGAGTATTTTCCATTACATTTTGTCCTTCTCAGTTATAAACTTGGCATGCTAAACCTAAGTCCAGTCCTGGAGGGTTCCCGGGATGAGATGTTCCTCAGCAGCCTCTGACTCCACTTGGATCCAGCAGCTGTAGGCAGATCCTGAACCAATGTCATCATGGCAAATAAAGCCAAAACCATTATCGCTTGCTGAAACCTTAGAAACAGTTTGTGCTGAAGAAGCAAACTAACAGTAACAACTTAGGCATTCCTTCTGGATTAGCCATATGAGAATTATGAATAAACAGTCATTGAACTTAATTGTGATTAGAGTCTATATTTGTAGAGCTCTTTAAATAGTCTTTCATCTATAAAAGTTTTCAGTTTCAACATTTAATTGTGTTCATTCACTTTTGCTTTTGAAAGCACTTTCCTCACTACAGGTACCGTTTGTAGCAAAAGTGGTGCATGTTCTTAAGTATTTTTCTAAAGGACAACTGGCCCATCATCTACGAGAATATTAAAATTCAGAGGGAACAGTGTTAACAACTGGGATCAAACAAAAGGGATATGGTGTGAATCGCTAGATTAAAACATACCTTTCTAACCTACGCCTTAATGGAGTCTGGTATAGAGATGTGCTCCATAATAAATGTCTCACAACCCTAAGGCCTAAGATCATAACTAGTAGGTTATTAGAGGAAAAGCATTTACTAAGTTCGTTATTAGTAATTTGTCACTGTGACATTTCCTCCATATCATTCAATTTTAATTTTCTGTTACTGATTAAAATGGAAGTACCTATAATTGTATTATTTCCTCTTTCTCATGGGGTCATGGATATAACTTAACTGGTTTAATTTTATTTCTGTCACTATATTTTGTTGTACTTAGGCTCTGAGTGCCTCTTAGTCAAAAGTTTCTCATATAAAATCTTTTGGTGGTGTTCAGCTTGGTCGTATTCCTAAGCAGCACCAAGGAGAGACGCTATATTGGCCTCACAGTCTAAGCTTTAATAGCCGTTAACTCGAGTGGGAACTTGGCGGGGGGGGGGGGGGGTGATTCTAAGTAAGCCCTAGCAGGGTAGTTTGAAAGAAAGATAACAAAACAAGGAAGTAAGAGAAAAGAACCTATAATGAAGTGCTCTCAGGTGTCACTGAATGTCTGTGAAGGGCAGTGCTGTGTAGGGCAGCTCTTGGCACCACGCGTAGGCTTTCTTGTATCCGACAGGGAAGCGTGCAGGCTGCACGGAGCATATGTGAGAAAGAAGACTGGAATGAAGGGGACAAAGGCTGGTAATACCCGTAATGAGAATTTATATTTTCCTCTGCTTTGTCTCTTCATTCAGAAGCAAATTTGAACAGAGAGGGTCAGCAGTGGCAGTGCTCAGATTAAAGTTTAGGACTAGGTTATTTTTTTATATTTTATAGAATTGGTAAACATTAGTGTAATCTTCCGAAGTGGACATCACTATTTAGTAACTGCAGTGAGTCCTGAAATTTGCTGATTGACAAGTATACATCAGTAGCTAGAATTTCTTCCCCTGTAATTTCAGAATTTACAAAGGTAAAGGATCTGCTTTATAATAGAGACTTCTTGTAGATGACTATAACATCACTATGTGGCTGTTTTTTGTGAGTGCTCAGGGAATTTGGAAGTGTTTAATTTGCAAAAGTGGCTTTTTTAGATTTCTTCAGTTGACAGCTAAATTAGCATTAGGATATTACCAGGTAGATAGAAGAGGCCAGTTTCCTGATGAGATTGGTAAAGGTATTTATACAGTGACAGTAGCTTTGTCCTCCTTTTCCCTCTGTTATAGATGGAAAATTACTAACATTGCTCCATCAGAAGGGAGAAGATAGGTTGAAAATAAAGATTTGCTAATCCATTCCATCTTGTTTTCATGCTTATTTTTTTCCCATCCTATTTCGATTATTTGAGAACTGGGTCACAAACCTCAAAAGAAAGGAATAGAGGAGTTAAAGGTGCTTATTAATTAGACCAGCTGTTCTGTTGTCACAGGGACCAGGAATTGTCAGATGAGTTGCTGGGAGAAAGCATTATGGATGTACACTCGTGAGGTCAGCTGGTGAGGGCAGTGGAGACTGACTACTCAGTATTCGAATAGTGCTGAAGAATTACCTAGGGAACCTTTCATTCACCTCTTCCCCATCCCAAGATTCTGAATGAATTAGATCAGTGGTGAGTCCCAGTAACGTAACTGTGCTTTAAATTTTTAAATGGTACTTGAAAATAAGGTAATGTTGTTAAACATTAGGAGTGACTCTAAAATTTGAACAGAACTGTTACTGTGTTTCAACTGTGTATGCTAGATCGACTTAATTTCTTACGTTTTGAGGATTATTTTAAAAGCTAAAGTTGACATAAAGCACTTAAATCAAGCACCTAATGAAAATCAAAGGTTTAAATGCTTTCAGACTGATAAAGAACTATATTAAGCTGTTTGCTTCAGATAGGTGATTCTATCTTACATGACCTTCTATAGGAGGTTAAAACATTTACATTTTGAAATCTCTGTTTTCACAATCAGTGTGGCTAAGGAGGAACTTGGAAAATAATACCAATTTGCTGCTCCACTGCACTTTTTATATATAGACTTTCTAAAGTTATGCCTCTTAAACTGTTCATTTACATAAACTTAACTAGTAAATATTGTGTTCGGGGCCACTGTCTTGCACAGCTGATTGGACACTGTTCACATAGAACACAATTTAGAGTTAGACACAGTGTGCTCTGATCATTTCGCTATTCAGAATATGCTGCCTAGGCTGGTGCTGTCATTTTACAGTGTGAGAAACTTAGTTCTGATGACTCTGTGTGCAAGATGTTGATGTGATCCCTGTAAGAAATAAAAGAGTTGGTCTTGATTTACTAAGGAGATGTAATATTTTCTTTTCCCCTGACTTACTAGGAGTACATTAACTTGTTTCCTGATTTGTTGCATATCATACTTTTGCAACGTTAATGAGTTTAAATAAATTCATTGGAAAGTTTGTTTTTGACTCATTTTTATCACATATTTACTCTTCCAATTATGTTACTAAATTTTCACACTGAGTTATCTTGTAAGCCTTTCCGTCGTTTTAGGCCCTTTGTTTCTCTTTATGTCGCCTGGGCACTGCTTGCTCTTCTTCACAGGGGTGAGGTGTTCATCCTGCTTTAGTTTTAAACATTGTCTAAACTGTCAAACTTTGTATCTCATAGTTTAGAATCATTTTGGTAGGGGGGAATCCAGCAGTAAAATGAGTTCAATAAGTGGCTGAAAACATGGCTTAAATGAAAATGTTTAGCTTACAAAACGGCTCATAGGTTCCACTGGATAGCACTTGTTTATGTATTTACTCCTTAATCACTATTCAGCTACTTAATGGCAAACAGCTGTATACATATTGCTGCATTTAGTCCACTTAGGATACCATTTGGGTTTATGTAAATTCAACATATATTGAAGTATTTGTCTTGCATTAAGGTACAAATTTTAAATACAAGTTCTCCCACATAAAAATTATCCAGAATTCACAAGAACTTGCTGGGCTAAATGAACTGCAACCCTATTTTGAATTATAAAGTAATACCTGCTCTAATGTTTTCAGAATTGGTCAATTTAGTATTGCAGGATCTCCCAACAGTAGTACCCTGAACACACGTCGGGCATAAGATGTGACTGTCCTAACGTTCCTAATTGTGTATTTAGCAGTGGAGAAGATTATTATGAACGATTTGGTAAACCTGGTGAATTACTCAAAAAGAAAGCTGGTCCACGGGTCTCGGGCTTGAAAGCTGCCGGCCCCACGCCCTCCTTCCGTGCCACGCCCTCCGAAGGGGAGGCTTGAGTGGCGTGTGGGAGGAGGGGCTGGGCGGGGCCTCCCGGCCCACTCGCGAGCTGTCACTTCCAGGTTCGGCGAGCACTTCCGGGTCGTCGGCCCAGCTCTGCGGCTTCTGCGGCGGCCGAAGAGGTGGTCGGGAAGTGAGTGCTTCCTGCTGGGCTGCCGGCCGCGCCGCTTCAGTCCGCTCGGCGGCGGGAAGCGCCTTCCCCACAGGTACTGGGTGAGCCTCCCCCGCGCGTTCTGCGGTCCTGGAGGGGGGTTGCGGGTCGGTTTGGTCTCCTAGGGCTGCGTGGAGGGCCGGGGCCCTTCGCTCCCGGGGCCCGGGGTGGGCCCGTTACTGACTTCGCTGCCGGGATGGCCAGGCGACCGGTACCCGCGAAGGAGACGTGCGGGAGTCGGCGGGAGGAGGTCGCGCCGTGCGGCGGGAGGTTTGTGGTCCGCAGGGCGCCAGCCGGACGGTCCTTATTTTTAAGGCACCTTATTTTTAGCCCGGTGAATGTCCTTACGCCTCTAGAGTTGTTTTGTTTGCTTTCTGTTTTGTTTTTGCCGAGTATGAGAGGAGCGCTTTCCCTGAGTGTCTCATTCCTGTGATGCTTCGCTTATTTGAAGTCTGCCTTAAACTTGAAGCTGGCTCCCACAGGGTCACAAATTTAAACTGGGTGATTTGATCCAGAAGGACTAGGACTCCTGAGTTACTTCCCAATATGGAGCCCTTCTAATTAATATTCTAAACTGCAAAATGGGGTAGGACGAGATTCTTGTGAGGGGTACCAGATTTAACAGATTTGAACATTTCACGAGGAATTTTTAAGAATCTAATTAAAGCTAGTAACTCACACATGTTTAAGTAACTTCGAGCTGTCTTTTCTTAAATTAGTATTCTATTGAAGTATAATTGCCATATAACATTAGTTTCAGGGTAATTAGTGCTTTCGTTTCCTTCAGACAAATACCAGAAGCGCCATTGCTTTGGTAGTTCTACTTTTAATCTTTTGCAGAATTTCCATCCTGTTTTCCACAGCGGCTGCAGTGGTTTGCACGAGGGTCCCGTTTTCTCTAGTTCTCGCCAACACTTGTTTCTTGTCTCCTTGAGAATAGCCATTCTAACATGTGCGAGGTGGTTTGGATTCGCATCCGCCTGAGGATTAGTGGTGTTGTGAGTCTCTTCGTGTGTCTGTTGGGGACCTGTAGGGGTTATTTGAGAAAATGTCTGTTCGGATCTTTTGCCCATTTTTTAATCTGGTTGGCTGGTTGCTGTTGAGTTGTGTGAGTTCTTGATATGTTTTGGATGTTTGCTTTTTATCAGATAATGGTTTGCAAATAGTTTTTCTCATTCAGCATGTTGTTTTGTTTCGTTTTTTTTTAATGTTATTACTTTGAACCTCATTACTTATTTGGGTGTCTGCGTTGTGCTCAACATTCAGTTCATTTGTCCTCTCATTTTAAAATGTAACTTTTTTGTGTGTTTAGTATATATGTAAACATGTAAAAGTCAGTATTTTGGATGATTCAAACTTTCTGTGTCTGTTTTCCATCAATTCCCTGTTTACCCTATCCCACCCCCTCAGCCACCAATCTGTTCTCTGAATCTGTGTTCTTGGGTTTTTCCCCTTTCTGGTTTTAGTTTCCACCTGTATCCAATATCACTGAGTATTTGCCTTTCTGTGTCTCGCCTCACTTAGTGATATTGCCAGTGATGGCTCAGTCAGTTGAGCACCTGACTTGATTTCTGCTCAGGTCATGATCTCATGGTTTGTGGGATTGAACCGCGTGTCAGGCTCTGCACTGTCTGCTTGGGATTCTCTCTCTCTCCCTCCCTCTCTCTCTCTCTCTGCCCTTCCCCCTACTCTCTCTTGCTCTCAAAAAAAAAAAAACAAAAAACTTAAAATGGTAATGCCCTTGAGGTCTATCCCTGTTGTTGTAAATGGCAAGATTTCATTCTTTTGGTGGCTGAATAATGTTCTGTTGTAAGATATTCGCCACAATGTCTTTATCCATTCATCCGTCGATGAACACCTGGGTTGGTGTGCTAGCTTGGCTGTTGTAAATAATGTTGCGGTGAATGTGGAGTGCGTAAATCTTTTCCAGTTAGTGTTTTCATTTGGGGGGATAAATACTCAGAAATAGAATTGCTGTATCATATGGTAGTTAATATTTGTAACTTTCTGAAGAACTTCCATACTGTTTTCCGTAGGGGCTGCACCACTTTACATTCCCCCACAAGTGCAAGAGCGTTCCCTTTTCCCCATCCTCACCTCACCTCAATGCTTGTTATTTCTTGTCTTCTTGATAATAGCCGTACTAACAGGCATGAGGTGGTATCTCATTGTGGTTTTGATTCGCATTTCCCTGATGTTAGTGATGTTGAGCTTCTTTTCATGTGTCTGTTAGCCATTTATTTGTATGCCTCATTTAGGAAAATGTCTGTTTATGGCACTCTTGGGTGACTCATTCGGTTAAGTGTTCAACTCTTGATTTCAGCTCGGGTCGTGATCTCGAAGTTTGTAAGATGGAGCCCCAGGTTGGGCTCTGTGCTGACAGTGTGGAGCCAGCTTGTGAGTCTGTCTTCCTTTCCCTCTGCCCCTCCCCTGCTTCCAGGTGTGCAATCTCTCCCTCTCTCCTTTCTCCCCCCTCTC